>OY755249.1:41804076-42056576 GCA_963576725.1 Azorinus chamasolen
GAATTATCTAAAGTAGAATGTCTGGGGTTTTCTGTGGAATGGTTGATGATACATAGATATAATTACATCGACAGTAACTGAAAATTGATTGTGAAACATGAATTTACAAGATACAAGAATCTTAATTTTGTTTCGGTTGTACATCAAATAACATTACCTACAATAAGTTATTTGCCAACTATGTAATAAAAATAACAGCAGTTTAATATAACAACCTGTGGAGTAGAAAATAGATATAAGCTTTTCAAAGCATGGATAAAACACAGCACAAAATTAAAATCAGAAAAAGTTAAGTATTGGTAAAATACACAAGTACATATATTTGTTAAAGGGTCATATCAATCTAAAGGGTATAATACTGATTAGAGTTATTTGTTTCAAATATAAAATCATAAGGCGTGAAATTTCACCCAGAATTAAGAGTTAACATCGTAATACACATGTAAATTGGCTGGGACGATAACCCTTTACTCCATGAATATTCTTGTAAGAAATAATGATATCATGAATATTTGTTCGATGAATTTTTATAATGGCATATGTACTGGGAATGTTTTCGTATTGGAAAAACTGTAGAGTCAGATCCAACATAAATTCATAAGCAAACAGAGTAGACACTGATCAGACGGTTCCTATAGGAGCCATCCGATCCGGTGGAAAGGTGTTTATTTGTCCACCATTTGTATTGATATTTGAAACCAGTATCGGTATCGTATGGACTGATGTGTATCGATAATTTATCAATATCATTCCTATCAATGACACCTCTAATTGGGCTTGTATTCTTACTGCCTACTGATACATTTACAAGAAGTGTTTTTAACCCTTTACCCAATAGCCTGTTTCTAGTTTTGAAGACATATGACCACTTAAAGCAGGTTGAAAGTAAAGCAGAATGCGCCTTAAGGCGCATTCTGCTTTACTTTCAGCCTGCTTTAAGCTACCACCTACTAGGATATAGAAAATATTTATTATGCAATATGTTCATGACTGTATGAATTTGAACTATTTTCTTCAGCGGAGGAATAAATCAAACACGCTAAAAGCCGCTTCTATCAGGTAAAGGGTTAACAATGAAAGAGTTTGCAAAATTTTAAATAATATAACAGCACTTTAACCCTTCCCCTGCTCTGTACTTTTCCAAAATTTCAATACCTACTCAATATTCATGGACAAAATAGTTATAATGAAATATGGAAGGTGGAACATTGTATCCATTTAAGGATCTATCAAATTTCGTTAGCAAACAGAGCAGACCCTGATCAGATGGCTTCTATAAGAGCTACAGGGGCTACTCTGTTTGCAAATGCGTGAAAATGCATTTATATGAAGGAAAGGGTTAACCCTTTTCTTGATAAAGATGCATATTTATACATTTTAATGATTTACAAACAGAGTTGACCTGGATCAGACAGCTCCTGTTTGCTTATGGAATAATAGATCTGGTTCCTCAGTATCTAACATGGCAAAATGATTCTGCATTCATATACCTTGTACAAAATCCATTGAATGAATATTCGTAATGTCATTATTTCTTACATGAATATTCATTTTGGTAAAGAGGTAAGCTGTTTTATACAGTAACAATATTGTCTGCCATCTTCACTTTCAATTCAACATTTTTCAGATTAACCCTTTCCTCCGTAAATACGCCTTTCTACGCCTCTGTAATAGTCACTTCTTGAAACCATTATGATAAAAAGAGCATTTGCTCCAGAGGAGCAAATGCTCTATTTATCACAATGGTTTCAATACTACACAATTCTAACATTTTCCTTTCCTCTAGTAAATGCTCCTTTTGGGTAGATTTATTAAGAGGTTGGGTCTTAAAATAGCTTATGGAGGAATGGGTTAAAGGTGTTTCTCCTTTCTCATCAACCAACAAATACCTCAGCTCTCTCTTGAGCTGCCCTTCTCTTTCCTCCTCTAGCAGCATACCACATTCCTATAGCTCTGCCCCTCAGGTGTTCTGGGGGTCTGTGCGAATCCCTCCCTGCTCCACCATTACCATCTCCTCCGCTGCCATTATCCTGCTGATCCCATCCCATTTGCTCACCTCTACTACTACCAGGTCTATGATCACTTAGTCGCCTCCGATGACCTCTGCGACCCCGATGACCTCGATAACCTCTTTGGCCTCTATATTGCGAATAACCACTTCCATCTTCATAGTTACCATGGCGATATCGGTCATCATTGGCATACATTCCTGTATAGAAATACAAATATTTTTATGGTTGATGTACATCTGGGTCCATGCTTATAAAACTTTTAGTTGAGTCTGAGTTCGTTCTCAAGTTTTTGATAGGTCAGATTTGAGCCTTTGGCTTGAGAACTCAAATCTGACCAATCAAAAGCTTGAGAACAAACTCAGACTCAACTAAAAAACTTTATAAGCATGGACCCAGTAAATAATGCATGAAGTAATGACTGTGTTTCAATAGTAGTTCCTGGACTAATGATCTTTATTTATGAAGCTATGTATAAGTCAGAGGCTCAGACAAGATGCGAAAATTAAACCATTTTCAAGAAAAGCTCATTTATTTCTCCACAAATACTGAAGACAGAGTTACAAAGCTTGTGCACTGCACTTGTGGTCAATATGATCTATCTGGATATGAAGTTTGAAGTCAATGGCATTTATACGTTTGAAGTTATGATCCGGGCAAACCAGATTTTGACAAAAATAACAAAGGGAAATAACTCCAAAATACTGAAGACAGAGTTATGGAGCTTGTGCACGGCACTTGTGATCAATGTGTTCTATCTGTATATATGAAGTTTGAAGTCAATAGCTTTTATACTTTGAAAGTTATGATCAGGACAAGCAAGATTTTGAGAAAAATAACAAAGAGCAACAACTTCAAAAATACTGAAGACAGAGTTACAAACCTTGTACACTGCACTTGCGGTGAATGTGATATATCTGTATATGAAGTTTAAAGTCAATAGCTTTTATACTTTGAAAGTTATGATCCGGACAAGCCGGATGGACATGATGACTCCAGAATAACACCCCCCCCCCCCCCCAAAAAAAAAAACCCAAAAAAACTTCCTTTGTGGGAGTATAATGAAATGAATTCTCACAAGGACTTCCACATGTACATGATGGATCTACAACTAGATTACAATGACTTTAGTATCGAGTATGCACATTTATCTGTTGCTCTGCACATCATTATCTACAACTCTGTGGTTCCTGGACTAATAATCTTTTATTCTAATGAAGTAAAGCTATGTATGAGCTATAAAAAGAAGCGAGTAAGTTTACAACAAATATATTAATGTATCTGTGACAAATGAACTGTAGTATCAATATAGATATACTATGCAAATAAAGAAACTTTACATAGATTACTGATGGTTATAATGTCACTCTGGAACAATAGAGTGTACTTATAATGTAAATGTTATATGAAACTTGGAAGCAATATCTGTGAGTTTGTAACAGCATCGGTAATGAGTGTCTTCAAAATGAAGGTCAAATTTCAGGTCCAAAGGGGTCAATTTCAAAAATCACAAAAATGTGAAGAAATGTTTTAGTGACTTTTTAAGTTTAAGTCTGAATGCCAATGTGCATTAACATGTGTGACCGCCGTTGTCCCTTATGAAGGATGCTATTCTCATCCTCATGGAATTTGTGAGACTGGGAATGACGTCATTGGGTATGTTCTGCCATTCAACAAGGAGGGCATATCTCAGGTCATTGACAATGTTGATTAGATGATTATTGCGTACCCGACACCCGAGCTCATCCCATATGTGTTCTATGGGGTTTAGGTCGGGTGAAGCCGCTGGCCACGGCAAGATGTTCTGAGCCAAAAATATGTCGTAACACGAGTTGTGTGGGGCTTTGTGTTGTCCTGCTGCAGAAACAATCCTAGACCCCGATTTTACAACAATCGGAGGAGATTGTTCCTCAGGATGTTCACATACCCTACTGCATTAAATCTGTTTTCTGATTGTCCATTATGCCCGCCCAAACCATGACGCTGCCACCGCTAAACCGATCTCATTGCTGCACGCAACATCAGGCAAATCTCTTGTTCCGTAGCCTGTAAACTCAGATCCTACCGTTGACCCTGAAGCGTGACTCGTTGGTAAAAATCAAATTTCACCATTGGGCTCGTTTCCAGTGCCTGTGATGTCAAGTCCAAGCTATGAGGGCGGCTCTGTGACGTGCAGTTAGAATTTGTCCTGTGTAAGTTTGACATGCACGAATTGGTGTTCTATCCTGTGACCCTGTGCAGTTACCATTGCTGGGGTAAAGCGATTACGTAAATGCGTAATGAAGCGGTCGTCTCCACATGCCATCGCTCAGGGTCTACCTGATCTTGGCCTATCTGTAACTGACCCAGTAGTTGCATACCAACTTAGTTGTCAGGTTGTGAATGGTTTGCCTGGAGCACCCAAAATGAAGTGCAATGCCATTTCCAGACGTGCCAGCTCTAAGCATACCGACAGCCTGATTTCGCTGATTTTCAGCTGGCCGTGGCATTCCTGTTTTCAGTCAAAATTGTAAACAATTTTGTGTTTTCATGTCAGTGATAAAGAATACGTGTGACTGTATAAGAAAAAGCAATTGAAATGAACCTGGGATAGGTCAACATGAGGTAAGTGGTCAAAACCGGAAGTGAAAAACGTGCTAGCCCGTGCACGGTACAATTGCACAAAATCTTGTGTCGTGTACTCTCTATATATTTATACATGACCCGTAGATTGGGATAATACCACTATTGTATTAGGTGAGCTCAGCATTGCACCGACTATTTCAACTTATACTATTTAATTCAATCACTACAATGTAGAATACCTGTAGAATGGTATTGGGCTCTTCGGTAAGGATGTAATCCTTTTTAGCCCCCTCCCCCCTTTTTTTCGGACCCAATCCGTTTGAGTCCTTAGTCGTTTCGGACCCAATCCGTTTCGGCCTTGGTCGTTTCGGCCACATTATAAAATTTGCATTCAAAGGTATACATTGCACTTGTGATATGATTGAACGGAATATGCAGAATTGAATCCAATATGGACATAGGTCAGTTGATAGGTTATAGATCTATGTTAACCTTTAGCCTGCTTTAGACCTGTTTTAACTATTCCCCTCATATCAACACCTTTTCAGGAAATTGGAAACAGAGTAGACCCAGATCAGACGACAATAATTCCCTTGAAAATACTACTTTATAAAAATTTAGAATGTGCATCCATATTTAAAATTAATCCGATCATACATGCCGCTATTGGGTGATACATGATTAAAGAAATAACCAATGAAATAATTAGTACAAACTACCGCGGCTATAAACATCTCATTAGTGCAAAAAAGTACTTCCATTAATTAACACTTAATTTGTTATTATTATATTATTCAAACAACATTGCAATTGATTCTGGTTGTTTGATAATTAACATTATCACGGTCTTTTTCATGGAATCAATAAAATCTTTCAATAAGAGTTTACAAAAAAACATTAATATAATTATATAATTACAAATTTAGGCAATTATTAATATTTGCAGCATTTTTTTCAGCAAATATTAAACACTATTCCTATTGGGTTTATATCTGCTTCATATAGGTTGGAAACAGATGGAGTTTGTTGAGGAACAACTATGTGCAATAGCACTACATAGAATTTTAGACATAGGGCACTGTCCAATCTGACTGGATATTTCTTTTCTATTGCCAATATATTCCACGTATTCCTTGGTCGTTTCGGTCCCAAATTTGGCCGAAACAACCAAGGTCGAAACGGATTGGGTCTGAAACGACCCGGGACCCTTTTTTTCCCCTCGTATATCACAACTTAATTCAGCATAGGCAATAGAATTCGAGTCGAACCAGCTGCAGTGCCATACATGTGATAACTACCGGATTGTGTGGGAGACTACCGGATTTGAGCCCAACTCCCGCAAGTCCCGGCCGGGAGACGAAATCTCCCGATTTCTGAATAAAAATGATTTTTATTTTTTCCCACTCCATTTTCTATCATTTTTTGACATAAGCGCTTGCCAGACGCCTCAAAAAACCAGTGTTGTTGACTTATTTACTATCCTGTTTATCATGCCAGGCACAGCGCCGTGTCCCTTTTGTAGTACGTCGCCATGTTGCCCCTTATCAAAGACCACCGCAGCATGCCCTAAATACCATGCTGAGTAATTGTGACCCCCAGTAAAAGGGATTAAATGGTCAGCATGGTGTGTTATTTACCTTGGCATGTGTGTATTCCGTAACAGAAACAATCGTGTATGAATATGGCTCTGGTGTATTACACAGTCGTCATTACATGTATGCTTTTTTCTTCACGGTCAGATTCTACTAAATTTCTGTTGAAGAAAATCTTATTTTCTCAAATTCTGAGACTAAACATCTAAATAGTTACTTTATTAAATTAATTTAGGTTATAAGTTTATTTATAAATGTCCACATAGCATAGCTGTAATCAAAATGTGCTTTTATCAGAAAAAATGGAACTCGAAATTGGTTGCCTCAAACCACGGATTTTTCGAGCGGTGAAATGTGTCATTTCATAGAGGCAAACACAAACATTGTTTTCCACAGACATTTGGTAATATATTCAAATAAAATTGTGTATGTATTGAGTATAGCATATAAGGATGTCAAATACACAAAAAATGGGAAGATTGGAAGCATTTATCTAACAGAAAATGAAACTACAAAATGCAAAGACAGTGTACTAGTGTTTGGATAGTACCATATTTCGGACAGAAAGTGACAAATGTATTGTGTTTATTTCAGAATATAAATTTCTGGATATATTGCATTACAAAAATAAATGAAAATAATAAAAACAATAATGTCAATAAATTATAATAATATTAAATAAGAATGAGAATAATATAAATACTGATAGTAAAAATAATAATAATAAACACAAGTCTATCCATTGGCCAGTAAAAAGAATAATTATTTAATAATAAACACAAGTCGATCCATTGGCCAGAATGGAATGGAATAGAAAGAAATAGTAATTAGAAGAGAGTATATGGTAATATATACTAGCATACAAAAGATAGAATAAAAAGGAATAGTAATTAGAATAGATTATTATTTATATGGGCACAGAATAGATAATATAATGGAATGAAACACAAAGGAACTAGAATAGATAAGAGGATGGGAGGGAATGGATTAGAAAGGAATGGGAAATATAGTAGATGTGGATGGATGTAGAACAGAGAATAGTACAGACTATAATAAGGAATAGGATATAAATAGAATTAATACAAACTAAATTACACAGTTGTAATGTGCTAGATAGGCAAAAAAGTTCCAATGCCCTAGTAAATAAGATGGTTTGTCGCGCATAAAAGTGCCTTTATCATACCTCCCTTTCAACCAGGGGTAAAGGGGGAGGGAGTGTTCTTTTAATATTTGCCCATTCAGAGACATATAAATATAGGTCACTGACCTATTATACCAACAAATAAAATTTTCCATCCGCATAAATCTCCCTCTTTGACACCCAATCTCCCTCATTTGAAAAGCTAATCTCCCTCTTTGCCTCGAAAAATTTATCACATGTATGCTGCACGTGCTTCGCGAGAAATTCTCTCGTCAATTTAAGCAAAACACTTTTGTATAGAATGGAATAGTTTGGTATTGTCCTGTTTTATTAACCTGTCAAATTATACGCTTGCTGAACACGCCATATATAGCTTCGGTTGATATCGATCGTTTCCGCTAATCAAAGCTTTCTTACTTGGTTTATTCAAGTACCTGTATATTTATTTGTGAATCTCGTGAAAAACGTCTGAAACACAGGTTTACCCAAGCTAAATATATCCTTTCAGTGACGTAGGAATATTCAAATTTGACAGGTTAATAAAACAGGACAATACAAACCAAATTTGTTAATTAAAACGACAGGTCACTCCTACCCTAACTTGCACGATACTATTTAGTAGTGTCATTAGTTTTCGTGTTTCATTGATGGCAAGATATTAAAATCGTAACAGACAGATTAACTAACCGCAAACTGATGAATAATTTGTAACAGTTTTCAACACCAATAACTCTTCGATTCTTCTTAGGCTGTTAGCTGTCAGTGTACGAATCATTCCAACCGGATTTTTTTAGCAAGTGTTTAAGAGTTGTCGTTCTTGATTCACTCGGGTCAGATACGACCAAATGTTTAACAGAATGGACACTAGTACATAAGCACGAGCTATCAGAAAATGGTAATTAATACTACCAAAGGTCATTTTTTCTAAACCTAGTTGGTTAGTTATCTGAATTAATAAAAACCGTCGACACTCCTATAAAAACGACATTAAACGGCATGTCCTATGAAATGTGTCAGAATTGTTGTATTCCGAGGGGAAAATACTAAATACTGACTAACTACACTTAAACTAGTCTACTTACTACTTCAGTAGACGGCTTCTATGGCTAAATATATGACAATATACACGTTGTCTCTTGAGATACGACTGTTCTCTGCTGCTGGCAACCGCGTGCATGCCAAGTGACGTACTTCCGGTGCGCGGTATAGACTAATTCCCGGACGCGGACCAATCACTACATTCCTCCCCGTTCCATTTGCAGGTTGAGATCCTACGGATAATGAACACCACAGGAATGATGTAAACTAGTAGTTGTCCATGAAGTGGTCGAACTGTTATATTCACTACATTACAGGAGTTATGTAAACTAGTAATTGTCCATGGAATGGTATAGATCTTATCTTTGGCTGGAGCACATCACTGAGTAATGTAAACTAGTAATTGTTCATGAAACGGGGTTTCTATAACTGTCACAACACTTGCAACCTGTGCCCTTAAGGTCCATTTACCTAGCACTGAGTACTGGCTTGTTGGAATGCTGACTAGCACAGTTGCATTCTTTCTCCGAACTGTCTTAGACTACCTCGGGCGGTTGCTTGAGAACGTACAACTGCTCAGCATTCTGGGATGTTAACTGTAGCAACTCCTTCCAGGCTATGACTGTAGCAGCTATCATGCCAAGAAGAGATGGTGAAGAACGGCGATATCCAGGAGGGCTAAAATAGGGAGCATCCGTCTCCAACAGCAGACGTTTAGGGTGGATGCTCTTGATGGCTTCCTTCTGGCTACTGTACTCCAACTTCAATGTAAGTGTTAGGGAAAGCTTTCAACCATGTCTCCAAGGCTAAACCAGTGCCGGTGAAACAGTGCAGATGAATCAGCTGTTCCTTGTTAACATTTGGATGTGCTTGAAGCATGAACATTGTTGTCAGAATGGCTCCATCTGCTACAGCCAACATACTCCGACAATGAAGCACCAACACATGCTGAGGCTTCAGCAACGACAGGAGTCTCTGAAGCTTCAATATCTGCTTTGCCCATGTCTCCTGGGGTTCAGAGTGATCTAACCCCACCTCTCCCAGGCCAGCCACGACGGGTTCCTCCAACAACTCCTCCATACGACGAAGAGCAGCCTCAGCCATAGTCCGTTTGGGATGAAGTCCAATGACTGGTATCACTCCCTGCTGAACCCAGTCCCTAATTCCAGTTGAGCTGCGAAAAGTGACTGGATCACAAAACACACCTACAGCCTCAAAAACGCGCACCTCGTAGGGCTCTTGCGCTGTAGCGGCACTGACGACAGCCTCCAACGACGACTCAACACCCATATCTTTACTGGCTCGATCCAGATGACAGTGACTATCAAAAGCAGCAGGCAAGGTCGGCAACTGTTGCTTCTCTTCCTCATCCAGATCGAACATCTGACGTAGGTTGAGCCTCTGATGCTCTTCCAACAAGGACGCCAGGTTTAAGAGAACCCTCCAGTCAAGAAGAGCAAAGACAGAATTACTCACCTTCCTGACCACAAGATCCTCCTCCTGCAGGGTTGCTCCAAAAGCTTGCATGGTTGATACAAGATCGGCGCTTGGCATCTCCTCCTGCTCAATAAAGGCTACCCGTGCTGTCCAGGTACCTTATCAGCTGATGTAGAGAAGCACGCTGTCCCAAAAGCCAACGAGAGGCTAGCTTAAGGGCACCGACATCTTCCCCCGACACGGCTGGCTGGAATACCTGCGGCAGATGTTGTCTGAAAGCGTGAGACCGGCTGAGCTCAGCACCACACCCCACCACACCCCTTGACCGGACAACTCCTTCTCCTCTGACTGGCTACTCGAGGGCGCTTGCTGGCTGGTATACTCACCCTCGAGTCTTCCCTGGATCTAATCAACGATCTTTGTGGAGATCAGTCGACAGCTCTTGCTGAGTGAGAGGACTGCTGCCCCGACTGACGATCCGCTGGTGGTTTCATTGGGCTCCTGACCCTTGGTTTAACCGGGCTCACAGGCTTTGGTGAAGCCAAAAGCCTGCCTTCTGATGTTGGAGAAAGAGGTGCTACGTCCATCATCTCCTCCCCAAGGGAAAGGCTTGGCGACTTACTCCCTGACTTATTACCAAAGTCAGCCACCACCCTCTCCAACATGGGGTTGCTGTCAAGGCGGGTGTCCCTGCTAGGGCCTGAGGGCTTCTCAGAATTAGGTTTAAGAATAATCCTGTTGGGCGTCAAGGCGCTGATCTCCTTACTGATCCACCCTCGGCTATGGAACTGGAGGGTGTCAAGGTCCTTGGCAAGATTGGCAAGCCATCCTGATTTTCTAAACCGCCTGGCCACGGCTACTTGGCCAAGTAGTGCCTCAATGGCTCGCTGCTTGTCCCTACAAGCTGTTACCTTCCTAGCAAGGTCTTGGGGATTGCTGAGCTTCACACGGCGGGTGTTCCTTGCTACACCTGCTATACCGTCCCCTTGTGATGCTGTAGAAGACATGATCTGAAAGGACATAAGAGTTATGTTACAGTAGAAAAGGTTCTCTTTTTGCAGTCAGAGCATTTATAAGTATCGATGTCTTACGCGTCGGTTGGAGTAACATCAACACAGGCACCATGATACCATTCCCCGCAGGAGTCACATTGAATCATGAATCGTCCCTCCCAGGGCTTCCTACAGAGACAGTAAACCTTATTGTCACCTTGTGCGCCAGTCGCAGCTTTCTCAGGATTTTTACGCCAAGATTTGATCCACTGAGGAATCTCTCTATCCTGACAAGGCTTAACCCTATCATGATTGACCACGAAAACCGCGTTTCTAAGCTTCACCCTGAAAAGTATCGCAGACAGCTTTGAGACTGTCACTGCGGGACCTTTCCAGGGCGGGCAAAGTTTCCTACATTTGCCTTTAGGCACTGCGGTATCCAGGAGGTATATGGCATCGCCAACCTGGTAATTTCGTTCCAGCACCCTCAGGTCATAATTGCGCTTCATTCTTTTTGAAGTGGTCCTCATGACTTTTCGTGCAGCCTCATGAGCCTGTTGCATTTTCGCCACAATCTCATGGGAAAAAGACTCAGGGTCGCTGGAATTCTGTTTACACGGAAACATTTTGTCTGCAGGTGTATTCACCTCTCTCCCCAACATTAATATATTGGCTGTAAAGCCAGTCATTCTGTTGACAGAGGCCCTCAGTGCACCAGCTATTTGCTGGATATACACATCCCATTGGTTTTGCGACTCACCAATGAAACACCTTATAGCACCCATGAGAGTACTGTTGTACCGTTCTACCTGACCATTTGAGGACGGCCTATACGGTATGGTCCGTGATTTACTGATTTGCAGTACCTTACACAGTTCATTGAACAATCTCGAATCGAAGTTCCGACCCTGATCAGAGAAGATATGGAATGGAATTCCAAACCGAGAAAAGAACTGATCTATTGCGGATTTTGCAGTTACCTCTGCTGACTGTGTCGGCAAAGGTATACATTCCACCCATTTGGTAAATTGATCAACCAACATCAGCACATGCTCATTACCTCTCGGCGTCCTCGGTAGAGGACCCAAGATATATGCACACTTTCCATTGGTGCTCCTGCTTGGTATTCAGTAAGTGGGCACTTTCCCAGTCTACCAGACTTTCTGTTTTGATTGCATATTTCGCAACCCGAAACAAACCGAGCTATCTCACCCCCCCCCCCCCCATTCCATACCAAACAAACTTCTCTTTCATCCTATCCTTCGTCCTCTGGATCCCTTGATGACCAGAAGACGGAAGGCAGTGATTCCATGAAAGAGCTTTGATCCTAAGGTCGCAAGGCAGAACCAAACGTCTGTCGTCAGAGTTTGGGTCACTCTCATACAGGACACCCTCTTCCAATATCAACTGGTCCTTGTTTAACCAGTAATATTTGGTGGCCAGACTGGAACGGAAAAAAACTGAAGGGCTAGGTTCCGTTCTATTCTTAAACCATTCCAATATCAAGGTCAAGTCTTCATCTTTACCTTGAAATTCTGCGAGCTCCTCTATGGTAAACCCCCAGGTCCGATATGGAGTTGAGCATTTACCATCAGCCTTGGGAGAACTATCCCCCACTGAAGGCTTACTTGTATTCGTCGTTACCACGTTGACACTGACTACATCCCCATACAAGTACTGCTCGTATTCCCACGGTATCCCTTCAATCACTCCTCTCAGAGAGTTTACATGCCCAGTGTCAATAAACACTACCTGATTGCCAAGTCTCCTCAGAGACTATACCCTCATGGTGAGACCACCAATCGAGGTCTGAGACCACCGAAACTGGATCACCCAAAATTTGCTCCTCTGTACAGCTGTTAACCATTGTTGTGTGATCTGTCTTGCCACTGTCGCAAGGACTTAATGAGTCAAGTTTAACCTTATTCTCCTGGACTTGGGAGGCCTGAGACTCCGTGATCAATGAAGTAGGCCTATCCATACCGGTCACCAAAGGCACCGCATAGTCCACCTCTTCCATGAAGGACCTCCAATTTTCTTGGGCTCTTTAGCAATACTTGCACCCACCACAAGGCAACTGCCCAAGCCGTGACCCATGGGAATGAGAACATTGTCCATTGAGTAACCTTGACATTGCATCTGCATTTCCATGATCACGACCTGTCCGGTACTTCAGTACCATGTTATACTGAGAAAGCTCCTCCAGCCATCTCGCCAATTGCCCTTGTGGCTCCCTAAACCCGGTCAACCATCTCAAACTCGAGTGGTCAGTCCGCACAACAAATGGTTTCCCTAGCAAATAGTGTCTAAACTGCCTCGTAAAGCGTACTACTGCTAGCATCTCCTTTCTCGTAACGCAATATCTGCGTTGTTCCTTTGTCGTAATGCAATATCTGCATTGTTCCTTTGTTAGAGCATAACTGCCGTATTTGAGACAAGACAGCCCCAATCGCCAAATCCGAAGCATCAGTGTCTAACACAAAAGTATCTTTTTGATTTGGTAATGCCAAAATTGGCGGTTCTGATAAAAAAAAAGTAAAAAAAAAAGTACCTAGTTATAGTCTACTTTCAGTCCGAATGACCGCTCAGCCGACTGTACATTTACTCCCCTGGTCATTGAGTCATTGGCCTACAATATTGAGCACTGCTAACATATGGCGCAATCATGCAGCCGCAGTACCGGCGAGTGACCCTCACAGGTACCCATTTTAACCCCTGGGTGGAGAGTATGTGCGGGTGGGAGACACGGAAAAGCGTCTCAGAAAATTTCCGGATGGGACCGGGATATGAACCCCGGACCTCCGGACTGATAGCCAAGCGCGTTACCACTAGACCACCGCCGCCTCCGATAAAGCATTCTTAAGTAACTTAAAAGCTTCATCTTGCTCCTCGGTCCAGACAAAGTTATGCTTTCCTGTGACCGCATACAATGGAGATGCCTGCTTAGAGAAGTCCTTGATGAACCCTCTATGGTAGTTTGCTAACCCCATACTTGGCACAAGTAGGAATTGGCCAATCGCGTACCACCTTGATATCATCTTCTGTCATGGCAAGCTTATCGTTACCCACGGTTCTACCAAGGAACTCCACCTCCCTTTGAAATAGGTCATATTTCCTTGGCTTAAGTTTAAGCCCATATTGCCTAAACCGTCGCAACGTGTCTCTGAGATTTACCACGTGATCTGAGAAACTCTTGCCCAAGACGATAACGTCATCTAAGAAGGCTAGCACGGCTTTCCATGTCAAGCCCCTTAATATCAGGTTCATGGCTCTGGAGAATGTAGCTGGAGCTCCACATAATCTGAAACCCATCCTGACATGCTCGTACAGCCCGTACCTGGTTATAAAGGCTGTCTTCTTCCGGTCTTCCTCCCTTACCTTGGGCTGCCAGTAAGCTGAATTCGCATCAAGTTTTGAAAACCAGACACTACCCGAGACGGTATCTAGACAATCGTCTATCAATGGCAATGGATACACACCCTTGACAGTCACATCGTTCAAAGCACGATACACCATCGGACAGTTCTGTCCCTTTTCTTTATCAAGACTGGCGGTGAGGCCCAATCTGAAGTCGACTCCTGTACAACTCCTGCTTGTAGCATCTTGTTAAGATGGGCTTCCTCCTCCCCAAGAAAACAAGCAGGCGTACGCCGCATACGTTGCTTAATTGGTTTGGCATCCCCAGTCTCAATGACATGTTCTACAGCTGTAAAGTTGCCTAAATCGAAATCATCTTTGGCAAAAACATCTTGAAACTCAATTAGAACCTGAGCTAATTGAATTCTTTGATCTTCATCTAAATCCTTGGATGCTTTCTCATAAAGTGTTTTCAAGTGATCCGGTATTCCGCCAAGGTCACTCGCCCCCGGCACTTTGTTTGAACCAAGGGTATCGCCTTCTGACTCGTGGACCTCCTGAACTTTGATTGGTTCAGGTTCTTCCGGTTCTTCTCCACTCTTGATCTCAACGATGGGGTAAGCACTACCAATCTCCATTCCCTTAGTAACTAACCTATACCTATCACTAGGGTTCACAAGACAAACAATTGGTGCAGACCCCCCGACCTAACAACCTTGGGCATCCAGAATTTGGTTTTGCTCTTGGGCTCCATGACATAATCCGGAAGAGGTAGAGCCATGGAATCTAAAGTCTCCTTCGGAGGTCACTGTCCCTTCCAGAAGTTCTTGTCCCTTTTCCCCGAAACAGCAACTTAGGTTTTGAGATGAAACTTCCCCTTCTCGTTCACCCTCTAGTTTGATGGAAGGTTCTTACTTTAATCCAACTGGCCTTCGGGGTCACAAGGATTTCATTAAGTCCCTGTCTAAGAATTTGACTTATGACGGGAAAGGTAATTGGGAGCCTTTCCGTTTGAAGTTTCAGAGATATGCAATAGCTGCAAATTGGACAGAGGAGGACTGTTTGAATGGTCTATACTGGTGTCTAACGGGCAAGGCGGCAGATTTTCATAGTTTGCTGTGTAAGCGAACGGAGTCCCTTTCGTTTGATACCCTTTTCAGTAAGCTGGAAGCGAGGTTCGGGGAACATGAGCTACCAGAGGCCCCGCAAGTTCGTTTCCAACAAACTGTGCAGGTAGGTGGCGAGTCTTTGGAGGACTGGGCTGACAGAGTGCTTACTCTAGGCAGCCGTGCATTCCTTTCTCTTCCTGAAAGTTTTCAAAACAGTCAGGTAATAAATAGGTTTGGCCAGGGCAGCTGGACATCAAGTCTGTATGAGAGAGCCAATGACCCTCCAACAAGGCATACAAATGGTGCGCAAGCACCAGCAAGTCCATTCAGTAATGTATGGTAAGGACAGAAAAGAGGCCCGTAAGAAAGAGGAACAGAAGGTGTACGCAGTACAGAAAGAGGAAGAATTGGTTTATGCAGTGCAAGCACCTCCTCAGGATCCAGCAAAGGATTTTGTGAAGGCACTGAAGGACTTAGAGGAAAGGTTAACCAAGACCTTTCTGAGCAGACAGAGTCGTAAACCGCCTCAGCGAAAGACGGTGACTTGTGGTGAGCTTGGACATTTTAGCCGAGGTTGCCTAAAGAAGTCGTTAAACGACAAAGGGATGGTGAAGAACGGCGATATCCAGGAGGGCTAAAGGTAGGGAGCATCCGTCTCCAACAGCAGACGTTTAGGATGGATGCTCTTGGTGGCTTCCTTCTGGCTACTGTACTCCAACTTCCCTACCACCCTTGTCAGTACAATGTAAGTGTTACGGAACAATGTGGTGATTGGTCCGCGTCCGGGAATTAGTCTATACCGCGCACCGGAAGTACGTCACTTGACATGCATGCGGGAGAACTAGTGTGCTGCCCATCCCACCGCTGCCACCAATGTTGTATTCCGAGGGGAAAATACTAAAGACTGACTAACTACTCTTAAACTAGTCTACTAACTACTTCAGTAGACGGCTTCTATGGCTAAATATATGACAATATACACGTTGTTGTACGTCTCTTGAGATACGACTGTTCTCTGCTGCTGGCAACAGTGAAATGGGCAGCACACTAGTTCTCCCGCGTGCATGTCAAGTGACGTACTTCCGGTGCGCGGTATAGACTAATTCCCGGACGCGGACCAATCACCACAGAATGAAAAAATTCAAACAGCGATTTCTGCCATCTTTATTACAGTTGGTCAATATGTAAATCATTAATATGTCTAGGGAACAGTGTGACAAAACCCTCCATTGAGGAGTTATATGAACTATTTTAAGACCCCTAAAATTCTTTCTCCCGCTATGTTTCTTTTGGTGTTAGGCTAGTAAAGCAAGGGGTTGTCAGACATTTCGCTACCCATACCATTTCGCTACAGTCATTTCGCTACCCACCGAGAAGTCATTTCGCTACCCTGACCATTTCGCTACCTGTACGTTTCGCTACCTACCGAATTTATTAGGAAAACCAATATTGTTGCGGGGTGGTTAGTGATTTGAGAGTTGAATTTATTAACATATAACAAACATTTATATTCAGATACCAAAAAGAAAAATAAAGTGTTATGTCAGAGGATGAATGATGGGTCTTTCGCCGTTGTTTGGCTGTTGTTGGCAGGTCTTACTCGTCAATGTACAGTAAACCCCATCTAAAGTGACCACTCAATGAATAAATATGGGCGTCTTTATAAGCAGGTGGTTTCTTAATGCAGGACAAAAGTAATCCAGAAAGCTCATGTATGTCATTTCTGCATTAGTTTTGTCCAGCATTAAGCTACTGTCTACATCTACGATCTGCATCTATCACCCATAATTATACCTCTTTGAGGTGGTAGCATTAGCGGGGTTTTACTGTAGTAACCAAAGTGTTAAATGAATGATAAATGTACTTAAATCAGGTTTTGTTTTGTTAATGTATAGTGTATACGAATACAGTGAGATGGTAGCTTAACCCTTCCCCTGTTCTATATTTAGCCCTAATTTTGATACCTAATGAATATTCATGGAGAAAATTCTTATAAGGAAATATGCAAGGTGGAACAATGTACCCAATTTGGAAAGTAAAGAAACCGAGCTTTCAAATTCTATTAGCAAACAGAGCAGACCCTGATCAGACGGCTCCTCTAGGAGCCGTCTGATCTGGGTCTGCTCTGTTTGCAAATGCGTGAAAACACGTTTATATGAGGGAAAGGGTTAATAAATAAAAGTTTAAGCGATAAGAAATATTATCGGCTTTGTGAAATACATAATGATAATAATAATAATAAAACATGATGATAATCACAACAAAAATATTAGGTTTTAAAAGATTAAATATATATATATATAATACACGTGTCATTATTGCTGTGATATCTGTGATATTGCTGATTGAATTAAGTCACCCGCTGCTTTCGTAATTACACGTGCCAATCAATATTGTCCACCCAGAGATCACAGGTACCGCCGATAAGGCGATAACATTGGCTTGTAAATACTGCTAGTGGGAATAAAAATATATACATGTATGTTTCACTGTAAGACAAACGCCAATGCATTTTGTTAATTATAAATGATAAAAAATACTAAATAGTTCAGACTAGAAAAATGTTGAATCTTTGATATGTACAGTGTATTACGATCACATGAAAAGTTGAAAACGCGATCATTACTTATGCACTTTTACTTTAAGGTCTGTTAACCATTTACCTGCTCTAAAGTTTCAAATATTCTCTTAATTTTCTGATATACTTACGTTGAACATATTTCCGAACAGATATATATCTTACATGTATATGCGAATTAACTAATTTACTGTGAACGTTTCATTCGGATCCAAACTGTTTGCCTATGCTGCTACGCTCGGTATTTCAAATTGGTAAAGGTATCTTTTTCATCTGTTAAACTGTTATCGTCCAAATCAATTAAATCTGTGAATAATTATAATTAATTGGGTGACTGGGTAGCGAAATGACTTCCCGTAAAGGTGCGAAATGACTGTAGCGAAATGGTCAGGGTAGCGAAATGGTCAGGGTAGCGAAACGCTGTGTAGCGAAACGTCCGTAAACCAAGCAAGGTACGCGGATAGATCTCTCACCATTCGCATAGTTGTACTTTTAACGTCAAGACTATATATAGATCTATATATTCAAGATCCATAATATTCAAAACTTGCCGTTTAATCAAGCACAGAGTGCAAATATTACCATAGTTGGTGATACATTTAAGCAGAGACATATACATACAGTAAAACCTCTCTATAACGACCTCTAAATTGTGTTAATTAGTTTGTAATTAGGACAGGTGGCTGCATAAAGCAAGGTGAAAGTAAAACAGAACGCTCACATAGGAGCGTTCTGTTTTACTTTCACCTTGCTTTAGGCAGCCACCTGCATTTAACACAAATACTTTATGTAATTTAGTGGTCGTTATAGAGAGGATTTACTGTGCGTGTATGTAAATGTCTCTGTATTTTTATGTCGAGATCTCTGGATAGGCCGGAATAACAATTCGACGGCTAAGGTGCAGACTTTGGTGAACGATCCATCTTGTCATGTAAGGTTTTTATAACCATTTTCCCATATTTACGCATTCTGATGATTCTGTGGAAGTCAACTTTTGAAACCTTTGTGATAAATAGTGCATTTGCCCCTACAGCAGCAAGTGCTCTATTTATCACAACGGTTTCAAAACTATTCCCGGGACCGAATCATGTCCCCTGACCCATAAATAAAAATAAAAAAAAGTCACGGTGCGTAATTATTACATTTGGATTAATCTATGCTCCTATTTTATAAACTAAGTTACTTGTGATACTGCACGAGTTGATTTCTACGAGTACAAACAGGATAGTGTTTGGTGGAGAAATATACTAAATACATTGACCAACAATCATGTTTGACAATGTGAAACGGGTGTACTGAAATGCAGTAGAACCTGTCCATAGCGACCACTCATTTATTGAACACATTTTAGAGTATTAAAAAGTTGCCCCATAGAACGATTGCCCTACGGACATACATCTGTATCTACTATTCGTGGTTATTATGTATGCCAAAATATAAATTCAGTACCTTTCAAATTGACGGAGGAGTATGCGACAACTACCCATATTACAGACACAAATTACAAAAATACACAGTTCAATGGGAGAGAATTGTGTAATGCTAAGCTGGAGCTAAACACGCGAAAATTGCATTTTGCACATCTACACCGGGAAATAATGCACGCTAAATATAAATTTAACAACTTTCATATTGAAGTAAGCGTTTTCAATACCAACTACCCATGTTAAATGCCCCTGGGTGACAAAACATACACAAAGTTCAAAAGGAGATAATTCTGCAATGCATGACGCCCAAAAAAAACGGCATGCAGGTACCAAAGCTTGTCTGTTCGATTGTAGCCATTGTGGTGGTGAACAAGTGTGTGCAGTTTCATAAGACTGGCATTAAAAAAATAAGTAAACGGTAAGTTTGCGGACGACAACGGCGACGACGACAAAGCGGACGCTTCGAGTAATCAAGAGGACGGACACAAGGACGGACGGATGGAAGGACAGAGTACAATCCTATAGTGATAGTCATCCCCTAGAGTCGTGGGGAGGGAATTGTTCATATATATTTCAATGTAAACAAGCTCGAGCTAGAGGGCCAAGATGACTTGATTACCATAGATTTAAGATTATAGCTGGGTAGCCCTTGTGTGGGGCCAATATTGACCTAAGGGAAATATTTTAACAAGAGCACCGCGAGACGGGGCAATATACGCCCGAAGGCTGTTCTATAAAATTATGTTGAAAAATAAAGGAGGAGTTAGTTGCACAAGAAATTGCTACCCGAAACTATCAAAGGGCAATAACTCCAGAATGAAAAATGATATGAGAGTTATCTCACTTATATGCACAACTACACATCAATATCTATCATTCCTGAAAGTTTGAAGAAATTATGTTGAAAAATAAAGGAGGAGTTAGTTGCACAAGAAATTGCTACCCGAAACTATCAAAGGGCAATAACTCCAGAATGAAAAATGAAATGAGAGTTATCTCACTGATATGCACAACTACGCATCAGTATCTATCATTCCTGAAAGTTTGAAGAAATTATGTTGAAAAATAAAGGAGGAGTTAGTTGCACAAGAAATTGCTAACGGACGGACGGACAGACGGACATGCTAACAAATGGGTAGTTGTGTGACTTTTTCCTTTGATCTTTTCTTGTGTGACTAGTCCCACAAGAAAAACTATTTTTGGCTCTAACTTTGGAAAAGAATGATCTGGAAGCTAACCCTAACCCTATGTCCCACAACTGGCCAGGTTAATGTCACAAGAAATGGCCAGGTTAATGTCACAAGAGATGGCCAGGTTAATGATTTTACTTGTGGGACTAGTTAGAAAAAGTCACACAACTACCCTTTGGTGAGTGCGGACAGACGGACAGACGGACGGACGGACGGACGGACGACATGCGCCATACCATAATACGTCCCTTCGGGCGTATAAAAATGTTGATAGTGGATCATGAGCAGTGGTTCTGGATTACAAGATTTTCAAAGATTAAGAATATTGAATTTGTCAAGACAATCATTCTGACCAATGAATGTGTTCTCTAGAGTGATTTTTCTAAGATTTGACCTAATGACCTACTTTTTGATCCCATCCCACCCATGATCACGCTCAATCTTGATATCACCAAGACAAACATTCTGAGCAAGTTTGAGGCCGCATTCTGAGCAAGTTTGGGTTTAAAATGTGGCCTCTGAAATGTAAACAAGATTTTTCTACGATATGACCCAATGACATACTTTTTGACCCAGCGTACTTTAACCCTTTCCTCCATGAATATTTGTATGAAAAATACCGATGTCATGATTATTAATTAGATCTAGATCTAGATTAATTGTATAATAGCCTATTGACACAGGCATTTTGGTCATGCAGAAACTAGAATCATATTTGTATTATACCTTAAGCAAACATAGCAGACACGGATCAGACGGCTCCTATAAGAGCCGTCTGATCTGGGTCTACTCTCATTGCAAAGGCGTAATGCAGTAATGGGTTAACTCTAGATCTATTTGTAATTTGCTGAACCTGCACCTTTAACGCAAACAAACGTCAGTAACAGAAAGTTGCTACTTCATCGTTCTTGTTTAGTAAAGACGCATTAATTAAACAAGAACGATGACGTTGAGACTTTCTGTTGCTACGTCACACATGCAATTTGTACTGACTATATAGATTTATTTATTAAACCAAAGTAGATCTATTTCAATTAATTTCATTTTATATCATTTTCATGCCTCTCTATGTCAGACCATAACTATTCTTACTTATTTTGTGTTTAAGGCAGGTGGCTGTTTAAAGCAAGGTGAAAGTAAGTCTGTTTTACTTTCACTTTGTTTTAGCAGCCACCTGCCCTAAAAACTAACCAATTAACACAATTTAGTGGCCGTTATAGAGAGGTTTTACTGTAATTATTGGCCTGCTGAAATATTTATTGTTGTCAGTTGTAAATCTGTTATTTTTTCTTCCATTTTGTGAACAGACTGATGAGTTACTCATCATCTTATCTTGATCTACACTGTTTGCATAGGTAATCACAAAGACGTGGCTAGCCGTGTAGAGTAGAACCAATCAGCATCAGCATCGTCCACTCCTTGTGTGAACCTTTGAAGTGTACCAGTATCAATGATCACACACCATTCAATACAGTAAAACCTCTCTATAACGACCACTAAATTGTGTTAATTATTTGGTATTTATTGCAGGTGGCTGCTTAAAGTAAGGTGAAAGTAAAACAGAACGCTCCTATAGGAGCGTTCTGTTTTACTTTCACCTTGCTTTAAGCAGCCACCTGTCTTTTACACAAAATACTTGATGTAATTTAGTAAAAGAGAGGTTTTACTGTATTTCCATTAGTTCTTCACCTGGTAGAGACCCCTTTGCAGAGTACCGGTAGATCCAGATCACAGTCCCTACAGAAGCCATCCGATCTGGGTCTGCTCATGGAATAATAAAGATCTACTGGTGATTCTACAATAAAGGTGATAAATACCACCCCACACTGCAGCCTTGAGTGCAAATCCAAGGGCCGACAAGAACACTCCAAATTCAAGGGGAGATAATTCTACATTACCTAGTGCTAACCGTATGAAAATTGCTTCTTGCACATATACTATTCATTATAATGTATGCCAAAATAAAAATTTAATAAATATAAAATTGCAGATGAGTTCATAACACTGACTACAGTTGAACCACGATATCTCCATCTCGGACTTCGGGATAACTCTAACTAAAAGTTCGGTCCTTCCAAAATTTACAATACAGAATTCCTCTAAAATGTTATCACTACGCATATCTAGAAACACATGTTACAGCTTAATGCATGTCCAAAGTAATACTGAAAGCATTACTTTAGACCTGCATTAAGCTGTGAAATCGAGAAATTGTCCAGATTAGAAATCAGATAACTCGAACTTTGGTTATCTAGTAATTCGTATGGTCCCTTGAAGTTTGAGATATCAAAGTTCAGCTGTACCTGTTTAAATACGGAGGGACGGACCAACCAGGGTGATTCAAGTATACCCCATCAAATTTTGTTTGCGGGGATATAAAAATCAGATAATTAATATTCATGTTGTCATTACTTTTTATATGAATATTCATCAGGTAATGGGTTAACACAGATTGGATGTACAGTAAACCAGACATTCAAATTAGTAACTTTATTGGTGTTTAAGACAGGTGGCAGCTTAATGCAGAGTTTCACCGTACATTAAGCAGTCACCTGCCAAAAAATTCTTTATTAAAATTCTGGTCTAAAAGGGGATTTACTGTAAATGTAATTGATTTTGATTATCCAGCAAACACAAGTTACAGCAATGCCATTTATATATTTATTTCTATTATTCTGTGGCAAATATTTCAAAATGATACATGTACACATACATGAAACACTAGGTATTTCAAATGACAATGTCAAAAAATTCACAACAACACAAGAATGTCTTTTACTCCCATTTGTCTACATTCATACACATAGTCAGATCCTTAAATATTGCTAAACAAGAAAAAAGGGCACTCTACTATTGCAAACAGTGTTGATACAGATCAGTCAGTCAGCCACAGTTCTGGATATACATGCACATTGAAACTCTCTACATCAACATCGTAATGAATAAACTGGTGTCTTTTAAGAAGGCCTACTTTTAACCCTTTCCTTCATAGAAACGCTTTTTTTCCCACACCTTGTCGAACAGAGTAGACCAAGATCAGACAGCTCATGCAGGAGCCATCTGATCAGTATATGCTCCGTTTGCTTATGACATGCTTGTATAAATATTCATGAAGGAAAGACTGATGGAATGAAAGTAATACTCCTGTATGAGCTTTCTGCATAATGTTTGTCCTGCATTTCTCTACCACCAGTCTTAATCCTTTACTCTATATGCCTTTGCAAACAGAGTAGACACAGATCAGATAATTCCTGTAGGAACGGTGATCAGGCTCAGCTCTGTTTGCTTATGGAATAATTCGGATCTCATTCTAGTTTCTTTTAAACCCAACCTCTTTCAATAAATCTACAGAAAAGGAGCATTATCCACAAAATGGGACATTTTAGAATCGCATAGTCTTGATATCATTGTGATAAACAGAATGGTTTCAGACACGTCAAAGGGTGTATATATGAGGGAACAGGTTAACTTCTTGTTCATAAGGTAAGCATTTAAAATACAGTAAAACCCCGCTAATGCGACCACCGAAAATGGACATAATACTGGGCGGCAGAGGCAGGTGGTAGCTTAATACAGGACGAAAGTTATGCAGAAAGCTCCTATAGGAGCTTTCTGCATAACTTTCGTCCTGTATTAAGCAACCACCTGCTTTAAACGACGCCAGTGGCTGTTTATTAAGTGGTCGCATTAGTGGGGTTTTACTGTATAACTGATGTCTTTAACAAAACTTGTAGGAGCAAATCTATAACTTCATGCAAACAGAGTAGGTCCTGATCTGACATGGTTCCTACAGGAACAATCTAATCGGGTTCTTATGTTTGCAAAGGTGTGAAAAGGTGTTTATATGAAGGAAAGGGTTTAAGTTAAAATTCAATGTGACAGCTGAGCTGGGTCTACACTCTTCACAATGTCCAGGTGCCATTTCTTCCTACTATGAAGCTCTTGCATGTAAACAACATAATCACTAGCATTCAAAATCACTATAGCAACCTGCACAAACTGTGGCATCTGCAGCCTGGAACCAGATCAGAAAACAGTAAGATATACTCGTCAGCTATTCTTGAAAATAAACTCTAAAATAGTTCTATTATCAAATTTGACATATTGTAATCACAGACTAGTAAATATTCCAACAAGATGTGTTTGTGAAACACTATGCCCCCTCATATATTTGACCTCTGACCTTGAAGGATGACCTTGACCTTGACATGTCACCCCTCAAAATGTGCAGCCTCATGAGATACACAAGCATTCCAAATATCAAGTCTCTATCTCTACTGGTCCAAAAGTTATGGCCAATGTTAAAGTCGGCGATTTGACCCATATATTTGACCTCTGACCTTGAAGGATGACCTTGACCTTGACACGTCACCCCTCAAAATGTGCGGCTTCATGAGATACATATGTATGCCAAATATCAAGTCTCTATCTATACTGGCTCAAAAGTTATGACCAATGTTAAAGTTGCTGACAAACAGACAAACAAACAGACAGGGCAAAAACACTATCGTCTATGGGGGCATAAAAAGGAGCTTTCTGCGTACAAGTTCAAATTGACAATCCAGAGCTACAGATAACGGTGCGTACTCAAATTCTAAAATCGTCATTTCTCCATCAAACCCTATGCTGTGACCACTCTTTAGAATCGTCTCGAAGATTTTGATGGAGAAATAAAGAAGTTATACTTGAAAATATTTTAATTTACGCATCTTATCTGGCGCTCTACAATCTTTATCAGAATAATAGAACATAACCAACACCATGTTTTAAGTTTAAATGAAAATGTTTCTTGTAGAGACTATCATTTTAAATCACCATTACAACTATCATTAATAGTTTCCAATTCATTTGTTTCGTTCCTGGGACATTCTTTCTTGTAAGTTCGTAAATCCAATCACTCATCCAAACAGTTGCCCTGGATTTATCACTCGTCCACTCAGTTGCACTGGATTTATAATCTCTGACACTTTGGCACCACTTGTTCCAAGTTCACATCTGTAAGTTAGCTGCAGTAAAAACACTGTCCTCAAGATGCCCGCTCAATTCAATCACTTTAATCCATCTGTTGTCTTTCCACTTCACTAATTTGTAGCTGAAAAGGCAAACATACATAGTTGTTTAGGGTCTTCAATAACACATAACAGTATCCAAGTATGTATACAAATGTATTTTTTTTACTTTAACCCTTTCAGTACTACAGACAAGTTTGTGATATTGTTACATTGTAGCTAACAGTTTGGATTGAGCAAAGACAGAGATTTGTTAACCCTGTGCTATATTAAATGAATATTGAAACCATGAATATCAATTAGACGATTTCTATTTTATAATGGCATGTCAAAAGAGCACAGAGGACCTTTTGGCCATAGAGCTACAGGAGTCATCTGATCTGGGTCTACTCTATTTGCAAAGGCATTTACCAATTACTCCATAAATATGTCTTTCTATGCCTTTGCAACAGAGTAGACCCAGATCAGAAGGCATCCCTGTGTTCATGTGCTATTATAACAAATCGAGGGCTTGGTGCAAAACTATTCTAACTCCTTCACAAAGTGAAGGAGTTAGAATAGTTTTGCACCAAGCCCTCGAAATATAATTCTGCATTCAGCAACCATCTGATTACAAAATGCAAGAAGCTCCTTTTAAAAAATGTAATTCCCCCCGGGAGCTTTCATTAGAGATAATATGGTTAATGTATCTCTCCTATCAATACTCATTCAAGCTCAGTTTATATTCTTTCAATTTGTCTTTAATAGCAAAGAACCTTCATGACTCAATCTAATATATATAAAAAAATAATCAGAAGAAACAGTTAAATTAACTATACATATATCTGTGTAGGTGACCATATTTGGTACACATTATATAAAGCAGCTACCCAAATTAATAACCAAAGCATCCATGCAAATGCTAATTCAGAAAAACAAACTGCTGAGTTATCTCATAAGTAATACAAATCTTCACTATGAGTTAAACTTTGCAGATATTACCCTGTCCCAATATCTATGGTAATCCTTTACCTGATATAGACGGCTATAAACAACTTGCAAACACAGTAGACCCATATCAGACAGCTCCTATAGGAGCTGTCTGATCAGGATCTGCTCTGTTTGCTTATTACATAATTTTGTAGTTGCTGACAGGGTAAAAAAATACCCCGGTTCATGTCAACCTTACAAAAAGTTAGCTAATTAACATTCATACTGTCATTACGATGTATTTCTCACATGAATATTAATCAGGTAATGGATTAAATAATATAAACAGGCAAGTGCTTTATAACAAGTACTGCTCGTACAGATGTATGACTTGATTCTACTATTTAAAAGTGTCACAGGGTGCTTCTATCAGGAAAAAGGTTAACCTTAAGCTTTATGAGAAAATTCTGAGTGGCAGAAATTGCTGTTTACATCAATTCTTCTTTGAAATAATGAGTCCAACATTTCAGATCCAGATAAGACAAGTCAACTCAGTCTCATCAAGGTCCAAACTGTATGAAGAGATAATCTTTAGAAAATAAAATTGTCTGTAGCATTCTAAAAGTGAAGAAGCCACCTGCTGACAAAGCAATCTTCAACCCATCCCCTCATTAGACCAAACACTCTTGAATTAAACTGCTGAAAAGGAGCATTTACTACAAAAAACGAGAATTTTTAGAATTGTGTAGCTTTGAAACCATTGAGATAAATACAGCATTTGCTCCTATGCTCCACATCCTATGGAGAAAATGCTGTATTTATCACAATGGTTTAAAAAAATGACTTTTACTGAGGTGTCAAAAGGTGTCAATATCAAGGAATGGGTTATGTTCCACAAGTGTCCAAAGAACGAGGTTCTTTGGTAAACTGATGAAGCCTGTTCTACGCACATGCTGACTATGCATGGAAAAGCAAATGCCGATGAGTAGGCTACCGAGAATGGATGATGGATTGATGGACTGAATCAATGAAAAAATATCATGACTGGATGTGCAGTGAACCCTAGCCTGTAACACCAGTTTGAACATAAATATGAGTATACAGTAAAAAAAACCCTCTAAACCGGAACTCTAGTAGAGAAGAATTTATACTTTTAGGGATTGATTTAATTATTATAATAGCACAAGAAGCACAGACTTTTGACCAAGGCAGGAACTGTGGATTATATCATTCTATGTAAAAACCGTCGCTATTCTGTTTGCAAAGGCATACAAAGGCAGGATCATCGTGAAAACAGCTAACCCTTTCTCTGTTGCATATTCATGTGAGAAATAATGACACCATGAATATTAATTAGCCGAATTGTAATAATGCATGTAATAATGCATATTACACAGGATTCTTTGGTATTGGTAGAAATTGTAGTCTGATCTACTAAAATTTATAAGCAAACAGCAGACTCTGATCAGACAGCTCCTACACGAGCCACCTGATCTTGGTCTACTCTGATTGCAAATGCATAAAAAGACGTTTATATAAGGGAAACGATAAAGAACAAGAACTTCCTACTGTTTGACCTTTATGGGGATTCTTTTCTTAGCAGTGTTACAGGGTAGGCGGCCACGCATGTTTGTGTGTGTTTCTTTCATGCACTAATTTTAAGATCACTGACCAACTGACTGATCACAGCACTGGACAATCTACAGCCAGACATGATGAAAAAGAGAGCCAAGAAAATAATTTCACAGAAGCACTGCCACAAAACCACAGACCAAAAGCATTGACAGAAGCGTTCTCAGAGAAAAGAGGACTCAATGACTCTACTTTGATCTTCAACTTAACCCTTCGCTGCTGAATTTTAAAATACATTTCTCCTTCTTTACCCATACCCTTTTGTATAATTACATATATCTTCACTGTGTACAAGTATTTCGCTGTGCAATCACTGCTGTGGAGTGCACTTGTTACACAATCAATTTGTAAATAGTGCAGACCCTTATGAGACAGCTCCTGCAGGAGCTGTCTCATCTGGGTCTTCACTATTTACAGGTAGGTATATTGACGTGAACAGCAAGCGAAGGGTTGACCCTGTACTCCATGAATATTCATGTAAGAAATAATGACACCATAAACATTAATTAAATTAATTTTTATAACGGCATATGAACAAGAAAATGTTTGGACATAGTAGAAACTGTATAATCATATCTATACAGTAAACCTCTATATAACGGCCACTAAAATACATCAAGTATTTTGTGTTAAAGGCAGGTGGCTGCTTAAAGCAAGGTGAAAGTAAAACAGAACGCTCCTATAGGAGCGTTCTGTTTTACTTTCAACTTGCTTTAAGCAGCCACCTGCCCTACAACCCAACTAATTATCACAATTTAGTGGCCGTTATAGAGAGGTTTTACTGTATTACTTAATAAACGAACACAGCAGACCCTCATCAGACGGCTCATCTAATCTGTTTGTACAGAGTAGAGAAGGCCTTTGCAAACAGAGTAGACCCAGATCAGATGGTTCCTGTAGGAGTTGTCTGATCAGGGTCTGCTCTGTTCGCTTATGACATTATGACAGATCTGATTCTACAGTTTCTACCAATACCAAAAATTCCTGTGTACATATGCAATTACATGTATAATAAATATCAATGATGTCATTTCTTATAAGAATCTTAACCCTTTACTCCATAAATACACCTTTATACCCCTTTGCAAACAGAGGAGACCAAGATCACAGGACTCCTATAGGAGTCGTCTGATCAGGGTCTGCTCTGTTTGCTTATAAAATAATCCAGATATGACTTTGCGGTTTCGATCTTTGCCAAAACTTCCTGTGTTCATTTTTAATCTAATTAATATTCATGTCAATCATTTCTTACATGAATATTTATGGAGTAAGGGTTAAAACCCGGAAAGGGATAAATACTGCCAGAGCAGCCCTACTGTATCAGCTACCTCTGAACACAGTGTAATTCCTGATCAGTCACTTTAACAAGTCTGGGTCCATGCTTATAAAGCTTTTTAGTTGAGCCTGAGTTCGTTCTCACGCTTTTGATTGGTCAGATTTGAGTTCTCAAGCTTTTGATTGGTCAGATTTGAGCCAAAGGCTCAAATCTGATCAATCAAAAACTTGAGAAGGAACTCAGACTCAACTAAAAGTTTTATAAGCATGGACCCTGGGTGGCTGATCTTGTTCACAGTTTGCAATATACTAATGTTGGATATTTATGGAAGAGTTCATTTTTATTTTCTTTAATGTATATCAGTAAGACCTCTTTTCCTGGAGAACAGTCCATATCAAATAACAGTCATGCTTTGATCATACTGACTGCTTTGGCCTGAGCTACTGATGACTCGTGGCCGGGGGCAAGCCGAAGTTCTCCATCCCCAGAGGGCGTGGAACCTCAGGCTTCAATCCCCAGTAGCCTGGGACATCACCCCCGGGCCCCGTGATAGGCCCAAAGAAAGCTGGGGGTGGGGGAAGCGAGGCTGTGCTCTGGATGGCTTGATCAAAAGAAACTGACACAAAGAAGAGAAGAAAGAACAAATTAAAGTTCAAACAGACACTGTGACAAACAAATACTTCAGAGGCAACTGTGGTACCAAGAAACACAATAAGAACCCTTATATACATTTGGTTAACAATATTTTAAAGAGCAAGTTGACTTATTAACCCTTTGCCTCATGAATATTAACCCTTTCCCTGTTCAATGTTTATTCCAAATTTCAATACCTACTGAATAGTCATGGATAAAATAGTGATAGTGAATTATGGAATGTGGAAAATTGTAGCCATTTTAAAAGCTAAAGAAACATATTTTTCAAATTCCACTAGCAAACAGAGCAGACCCTGATCAGACGGCTCCTATAGGAGCTGTCTGATCTGGGTCTACTCTGTTTGCAAATGTGTGAAATCACGTTTATATCAGGGAAAGAGATAATATAAGAAATGACAAAATCATGAATATTTATTTGCTAAATTCTTATAATAGCATCTGAAGATGTTTTGGCCATTGCAGACAAGGTATAATTCCATATAAGCAAACAGAGCAATGACTGACAGTAGCTGTCTGACCTGCATCTACTCTGTTTGTAAAGGAGTCAAAAGGCATCTCATTGCAGTAAAGGGCTAATGGAAACAAGATGTTAGTGCTTATTTTAACCCTTATCGTCCTGAAAAAATTATGTCTATCAAGTCTGATATGTTACATTTTTAACTTAATGTTTTACTCATACAAGCATTTGAGAAGCTGTTGACCAGGTGCCAAACAGCTTGGATCCTGATGAGACGTCCAGTAATTCAGCTCCTCATCTAGATCCAAGCTGTTTGCAAATGCGAGACAGGTCGCTATTCGAATAAAGGTTAATAGCGAAAATTCTACACTTTCATTTTAAAGTCTTTCAACACAACAGACTAATCAAATGACCTTTGCAAACAGTTTGGATCTATGACGATGAGATGCTAAGTTAAAAAGAAACCTTGACAAGAAAATATAGAATTGTAGTCAGTGACACTTTTGCAAATGAAATTTACTTAATGTTTCATATAAACTTTTGCAAGCAGACTGAATTCAAGACAAGGTCAATTGGTAATGATTTGAATCTCATCAGTGACCAAAACTATCTCAAACTGACTTTGCTTTTCAAAAAGATGTGGGAAAAGTATCATGCATAAGAAGTAAAAGTTGCTCATATTTTGGTACTTTGTTTTCAGGCTCCTACTTTTTAAAGGTTAGATGGACTTAGATTAACCCTTGCATAAGATTCGTAAATTAAAAAAAAATCAAGGATAACTTCTTCATTTCTTCACCAAACCCTTTGTTGTGACCACTCCTCAGAATCGCCTCGGAGAGACGACTCTAAAGAATGGTCACAACATAGAGTTTGGTGGAGAAATAGGGATTTTAGTATCCGTGTACGCACAATTATCTGTTGCTCTGCCTTGTTTGTTAGCCTGTATTACTATATTTACCTGGTGTAGTTGCTGGGGACTTGTGGACAGATGGACTAGGCGTATTCTGAGACATGGTGGCCATTTTCTGTGCCAGAGATGCCGGCGTCAGCTGACCTGTAATGAAAATTTACCTAATTCACCCTTTACTCCATGAATATTCATGTTAGAAATTAATGACATCATGAATATTATTATTTTTTTTTTTTTCATAATAACACATGGACACATGTAGTTTTGGACATGGCAGAAACAGAAGAATCATATCTATATTATTTCATAAGCAAACACAGCAGACCCTGATCAGACAGCTCCTACAGGAGCTGTCTGATCTGGAATTACTTTGTTTGCAAAGGCATAGAAAGGTGTATTTATAATGTAACGGGAAAAAGAAATATATGAAAACTGACTACATTTCTAAAACCCTATCCTTCATATAAACTTTTTCATGCCATTGCAAATAGAGTAGACCCAGATAAAATGGCTCCTGTAGGTGCTGTCTCATCAATTCTGTTAACAAATACTAATTGTTTCTTACATGAATTTCAACAGGGAAAGAGTTGAACCCAATCTTGTTGTATTCATTAGTATCACCTCCCCAGAAGATATTCACATATAATATTAACTGAGCTCTGACATATATATACCTTGCGACGTTGAAGCTTGGCTCAGTGATGGACTGCTGGTCCCTGAGGTGGGAGTTGAAGCAGGTACAGGGGCAGCAGCAGCGGCCCCAGGATTGACCAAACGACCCAGAATGCTCCTCTCTGACATCTGAAGTCTCTGACTGACTGGCGGAATTCGTGCAAGGGTGGCTGGTAGTCGGCTGACATCCTGTTTCATATCACTCAGCAACTCTTCCAGCTGATTCAATACTGCGGAAAGAACAAACAATGTAACAGTTTACCCTAATCAACTCTATCCTTTCCTTCATACAAGCACTTGTTCAAGCCTAAATGCAAACTGGCAAGACCCAGATTAAAAGGCTCCTGTAGGCACCATCTGATCAAGGTCTGATCTGTTTGTTTATGAATATTAATTAGATTAATTTGTATAATAGCCTATTGACAAAGGCATTTTGGCCATGCAGAAATTGTAGAATCATATTTGTATTATACCTTAAGCAAACAGAGCAGACCCTGATCAGACGGCTCCTATAGGAGCCATCTGACCTGGGTCTACTCTGATTGCAAAGGCGTAGAAAGGCGTATTTATGGAGTAATGGGTTAACTCTATTTGTAATTTGTAAACTTAACGCAAACAAATGTCAGTAACAGAGGGATGCTACGTCATCGTTCGTGTTTAGTAATGACGCACTAAACAAGAACGATGACGTAGTTACTTTCTGTTGCTACGTCACACATGCAGTAAACATGATAAAATTTGTACTGACTATAGATTTCTTAACCAATCATTTTAATGCCTCTCTATGTAAGACCATAACTATCAAGGACTGCAATGGAAATAAGAGATCATATTCTCTTTTTGTGTCATCCTTGATATTGATGTGACTGACATGGTTCATTAATTATTACATGATGTTTATATATGCATTGCTTTATCACAATGTTGGTATTTTTTTTCCTCAGTGTATTGCTATTGTAACCATGTTACTTGCACAATATTGAAAATTTGAAATAAATCTATCTATCTATCTATCTATGACATGATATAGATCTGATTCTACAGTGTTTGTCAAGCAAAAAATTCTCTTGAATTTTTTTACATCATAACAATTACGTTAATGAATATTGATGAAGTGGCCATTTCATGTATAAATGCTTGTTAGGGAAAGGGTTATGTATTTGGATAGATAAACACAGGCAAATAGTGCAGACCCATATCAAACTGCTCCTAGAGGAGCAGTTTGATCAGGGTCTACACTATTTGCTATTATGTCAGTCTAATTTAAAGTCATCAACATCGTGCTAATACTGACTTAATCAGCTTTACAAACCTGCAGAGCAGGTTGACTGGGTGTCCAAATAATTTTAACCCATTCCCTAATAGGCTATATTTAGATACAACCTCTTTGAATAAATCTACCTAAAAGGAGCATTAACCAGATAAAAAGAAATTTTTAGAATTTTGTAGTTTGAAACCATTGTGATAGGAGCAAATGCTCTATTTATCACAATGGTTTCACAAAGTAACTTCTACAGAGTCGTCAAAAGTCGCCAATATGTGGGAATGGGTTAATAGGGTAATTAAGGTGCAATGGAAATGCATAGTCATGCTAATTCAGTGAACTATGGTGATTTCTCTTCAAATCTATCAAAATCATAGATGAATTTGTGATAATCAATCCAAGTTAGATCCATCATGATGCCTAAAGAAGCATCTCATACGAGTCCAAATTGTATGACAATGATTGTGAGCTTACAGCAATATTTGCAGAAGAAAAGTTAGTGTTGAATGGATTCATTCCATCTAAACACAACTGTGTAATAGATCTTCAATAAAAACTTTGCAAAACAGGTACATGTTTTAGGAAATTACAAAATCAGATAGTCTAGAAAGTGTCACACCATATTGACTTTGATCAGAATATGCATTTTTCTAAAGGCTGGTTTGTGGTTACACTATATGCAGATATACTTTTCCCATGTTTGGATCTAAACATTTACTCACCTTTATGCAATACTGCATTGGCAGGTTTGTTGCCTGCTAAAGATTCTTTAGATAAATGCTGATGACTCTCAGCCAAACATTCCAGCTCAGCGAAGCGGGCGTTGAGGGCCATGGCTGGGTGGTTGGGATCTTGGGTGAGGTTGAGGTACGCTGCCCGTCTCAGCTGCTCCTCAATAACTAATGCCTGCTCCAGCAACTGTTTAATATAAGAGATATGAAACTTAATACATATTAATTCTTACCCCACTGAGAAAAAATAATGCCTGCTCCAATTTGGACCTGATGCAATTTTAAAACCCTCTAATGTGACCACTTAATGAATAAACATGGGAGTCTTTATAAGCAGGTGGTTGCATAATGTAGGACAAAAGTAATTTAGAAAGCTCCTCTGCATTACTTTTGTCCTGTATTAAGCTACCATCTGAATCTAGCATCCAGAATTATACCTCTTTTAGGTGGTCGCATTAGCGGGGTTTTACTGTACTTCCGATTTGATCAAGTTTATGAGAAACTATTGACCTGGTGTCAAACAGCTAGGAACTTGATGCATCGCCGAGTTATTCAGCATCTCATCTGGATCCAACCTGTTTGTAAATGTGAGTTAAATCTTGTATAGCACAAAAAGAGTTAAAAGCTAAATTCTCTGCTTTGTAACAGGACAAAAATGATTGCTAATCTTCCTAATATTTATGAAATTTGAAAACTGTGATTGAGATATCAGAATAAGAAATTCTCAAGTGCCTTAACAATTGAAAAATGAAAATCTGTGGAAATAGTTATCCCTATTACCCAAAATATTCAGATAGACAAACTTAGACAAATTGTGCAGACCCAGATAAAACAGTTTCCGGAGGCGCCATTTGATCAGGGTCTACGTTATAATTATGCTAATATGTCAGTCTAAATTAAAGTTACCAAAATTGTGACAAACTGAATTCATCAGCTTTACAAACCAGTGGGAAGGACAAATTCAACTGAGAAAGGGTTAATAATTATATTTCTGATATATATGAATTCCAGTAAAACAGGGTTTCTGTTGGCTTTACCTTGAATCTTCTGGCCAGGAATTTGTTCTTAATTTCCAGGAAGTTCCCCTTGCCTTGCTCAGACTGGAATGGTTCGTTGATGATCTGGAAACGCTGGTCATTTTGTATGTCCTGCCAGCGGCCATAACCATGACTAAACAATGGTCAAGGAAAATCAAGCCCGAACAGCAAATAGTATACTACAATTACTTAAGTTCCATTACCTACATGAATCATTAATAAGTAGAAACCAAGCTTAGGAAACAGTGTAGATCCTGACCAACCACATTTCTAAAACAGTGTCTGATCCAAGTCCGCACTGTTTGTCACTTAGAAGTATGACTCCATATCAGACAAAACGTCTGTCAGACAAGATATTTGTATAAATACAAAATGATCGATATTTGATATCTCATATACATATATCTATTCGATACATGTACATCATATATTTAAAAAAAAGAAAAGAATTAAAGTGAAAAAAAACACCAAAAAAACACCAAATTTGTTTTTATTTGTTTTTATCAACTTTCTATTGCTTCAATATCTGGATGAAAGAGGATTTGATAACTGCAAAATACAAAGGATACGTAACAAGCCCAGCTAACAACCAGTAGTCATGACGACGGTGCCACACCTCATGCTCCCTACCCTGAAACAATACATACAACATACTCATTGTCTAAGTGTTAACACAGCTGAAATCTTAGATCATCCAGAGATACAGATAAGAAGCATATATAGAAAATCTAAATTAAAATGTTTCAGGATATTTCTCTACCAAACCCTATCCTAAAGATATCCCCTGGTACTGCACATTTACATCGATTCAAACCGAAATCACCGATTTCTATAGTACAGTAAAACCTCTCTATAACAGCCACTAAATTGTGTTAATTAGTTGGTATTTAGGACAGGTGTCTGCTTAAAGCAAGGTGAAAGTAAAACAGAACGCTCCTATTGGAGCGTTCTGTTTTACTTTCACCTTGCTTTAAGCAGCCACCTGCCTTTAACACAAAATATTTTATGCTATTTAGTGGCCGTTATAGAGAGGTTTTACTGTATCTCAGAGCAACAGATAAAGGTGCATACTCAAATACTAAAATCGTCATTTCTCCACCAAACCCTATACTGTGACCACTCTTTAGAATCGTCTCTTCGAGACAATTCTAAAAAAGTGATCACAGTATAGGATTTGGTGGAGAAATAAAGGAGCTATTCTTGAAAATGTTAAAATTTACACATCTAATCTAGACCTCTGGTATATTAACCAATTTTAACCATTGTTTTATTATTTCTTTGTGAACTTGCACATTTGAATGAATATATTTTTCATTTTGAGAGGTGTTCCTGAAAGAAATCTTTAACTTATCTGTATAATGACATTTATGAAACAAACGGTGCAGAGCCTGATCAGAAGGCTATTCAAAGAGTCGTCTGAGCTCCCTCTAAAGGGACTTTATGGTAAAATAGGTTATTAACCTATTCCCTTATATTGGCATCTTTATATGCCTCTGTAAAAGTCATTTCTTTAAACCATTGTGATAAACAGAGCATTTGCTCCATAGGAGCAAATGCTCTATTTATCACAATGGTTTCAAAAGTACACAATTAAAAAAAAATTCCTTTCTTCTAGTAAATACTCCTTTGTAGTAGATTTATTTATAAAGGTCAAGTCTAAAAATAGCCTATAAGGAAATGGGTTAAACTGTGAAACAAAGTTTAAATACCTTTAGGAGAGCCCGTTGCTCATTCTGCCATAGCGTATGTAACTCTGTGAATCCCCCATCAGCAATGTTAAACATAAACTTCGAGTCAGACTCTTCTTTCTTCTTCTCCTCTTCTGTCTCTGGCTTAACCTCCTCTTTCTCTTTTTCTGCTTCATCTTTCTTTCCATCTTTTTCAGCTGACTCTTCTTCTGTCTTCACCTCTTTTTCTGTGTCTTTCTTTTCTTCTGTAGTTTCTTCAGATTTTTCCTCTGAAGTAAATGAAAATATTAATTCTATTAAAACAAATATTCCAAATCATTGAAGTGGCAGTCTCTACTTGGAATGTAACAAGTTTTAAAAAATGCTTAAAAATTACATAAATAATGTGTTTACAGTAAAACCTCTCTATAACAACCACTAAATTGTGTTAATTAGTTGGTATTTAGGGCAGGTGGTTGCATAAAGCAAAGTGAAAGTAAAACAGAACGCTCCTATAGGAGCGTTCTGTTTTACTTTCACCTTGCTTTAAGCAGCCACCTGGCTTTAACACAAAATACTTGATGTAATTTAATGGTTGTTATAGAGAGGTTTTTACTGTATATGCTGAAAATAAGTACATGTTTATTAAGTGACCAATCAAAACAATGCTAAAGAAGATAAAACTTTCATGTATTTGATATAGAAGATCCTGATATTATTCATCAATGTATTATTAATAAGTAGCATTTCTTTAGGTTGCGCTTTCGTTTCATTATCATTCATAACCACTAACATTTTGTTGTACAACAAAAAATTAAAAGTGTCTAAGAATACAGTTAATTTTGTATCACAGAGCCTGAGAGGCATGTTTATTATATTAGTGCAAATTGATGATCATAAGAGCAACTGAACATAGCGAACACCATATTTTATGATTTTACTGAAACTATGTGTTTTATTGTTTAGACTAGCATTTTAAATATCTTTTAAATACTGTAAAAACCTGCTATACTTTACTTTTAGTGTTCTTGATATTGTTTTAATACTACAATTAGACAATTCAAACACCAAGAGCACCGCAAGCGGGTGCCAACGCTTGTCTGTCATCATTGTCAAGATGAACATGCATACCAAAAATGAAGGTTGTAAATGAAAAATTGAAGAAGTTATGGTCAATGTTAAGATTTCGGACGACAATGACGACACAGACGCAGGAGTTACGACAATAGCTTGTGATTTCTTCCAAACAGACGAGCTAAAAATGCCACAAGTGAATGTTAACCTTCTTCTGTTAGCAAATTTGTCAAATCTTATTTAATCACCTGAAATAAAAATTTAAGTCATACCAAGAAACCAAAATACGACAATTTGTGGATTAACATATTGCATCATGAATATTCAGGTATTAAAGAAATAATGACTTCATGAATATCTATCAGCTGACTTTTTAGAATGGTATAATTTCTGGCATGAGCATAAACTGTAGAACTCTACAAGCAAATAGAGCAGACCCTGATCACACGGCTGCTACAGGAACCATCTGACCAAGGTCTACTTTGTTTGATAAGGCATTCAAAGCACATCTATTGAGTAAATGGTGAACCATCTACATAAAATATGTCTTAGTTATAAGTCTTTGATCTGACACATATAAATAGGATAATTTGGAGATTAACCTATAAGGCCTATCCAAAACAGAACATACCATCTTTCTTTTCTTCAGTCTTCTCTTTATCTTCTGTATCTTCAGCAGTTTCTTTCTTCACCTCATCATCCTTCTTTTCCTCATCTACTTCCATCTTGCTTTCCTCTTTTTCATCATCTGGTGTAAAAAACATAAATGTAAAAAACACAAACTAATGACAAGATTTTAACCCATTACCTCCTTTGCTATTTTTAGACTCCACCTCTTAGATTGAAACTATTGAAAAGGAGCATTTACTAAAAAAAACAAAAACAAGAGATGTTTGTAAAACATGTATACCCCCCCCCCCCCTGACCTTTGATCTAGTGACCTCAACTATAGAGGTCATCTAGCCATCATGACTAATCACCACAGCAACTTTGAAAATCCTAAGCCAAACCACTGATCATTTATTGATCTGAAAACATTTCACAAGTTAAGGTCATGGTGACCTTGACCTTTGACCTAGTGACCTCAACAACTATAGGGGTCATCTAGTGGTCACAACCAACTACCACAGCAAGTTTTAAGATCCCGAACCAAACCATTGAGCAGTTAGTAATTGGAAACCATTTCATCAATTAAGGTCATAATGACCTTGACCTTTGACATAGTGACCTCAAAATTAATAGGGGTCATCTAGTTGTCATGACCAACCACCACAGCAAGTATGAAGATCCTCAGCCAAACCCTTGAGGAGTGATTGATTGGACACCAGTTAAGGTCATGGTGACCTTGACCTTTGACCTAGTGACCTAAAAAACAACTGGGCTCATCTAGTTGTCTTGAACAACCACCTAAGCAATTTTGAAGATCCTAAGCCAAACCCTTGAGCAGTTATTGATCGGAAACCATTGAACCAGTTAAGAGCATGGTGACCTTGACCTTTGACCTAGCGACCATAAAAACTATAGGAGTCATCTAGTTGTCATTACCAACCACCACAGCAAATTTGAAGATCCTGAGAAAAACCCTTGAGCAGTTATTGATCGCAAACTATTTCACCAGTTAAGGTCATGGTGACCTTGACCTTTGACCTAGTGACCTTTAAAAACAATAGGACTCATCTAGTGGTCATGACCAACCACCTAAGCAAATTTGAAGATCCTAAGTCAAACCCTTGAGCAATTATTGATCAGAAACCATTTTACCATTTAAGGTCATGGTGAGCTTGACCTTTGACCTAGTGACCTCAAAAACAATAGGGGTCACCCAGTTGTCATGACCAACTACCACTGCAAGTTTGAAGATTCTAAGCTAAACCCTTGAGCAGTTATTGATCGGAAACCGTTTAACCATTTAAGGTCATGGTGACCTTGACCTTTGACCTTGTGACCTCAAAATCAATAGGGGTCATTTAGTGGTCATGACCAACCACCACAGCAAGTTTGAAGATCCCAAGCCAAACCCTTGAGCAGTTATTGATCGGAAACTATTTTACCATTTTAGGTCATGGTGACCTTGACCTTTGACCTAGTGACCTAAAAAACAATAGGGGTCATCTACTTGTCATGACCAACCACAACAGCAAGTTTGAAGATTCTAGGCCAAGTCGTTTATTAGTTATCATTCGGAAACCATCGATCTACCGACCGACCGACATGTGCAAAGCAATATACCCCCATTTTTTCAAAAGGGGGGTATAAAAAGAAAAGAAAGGGAAAATTTTAGAACTGTGTAGTTTTCAAACCATTGAGATAAATAATTGATAACCATTGAGATGACTTATTTAGAAAAAAGTGGCATTTACAGTGTTTTTTCAAATGGGCGTATAAAATACAAACATATTACCTTTCTTTTCTTCAGTTTGTTCTTTCTTTTCTTCCTTTTTTTCTTCTTCTTCCTTTTCTTCTTCCTTTTCTTCTTCCTTTTCTTCTTCCTTTTCATCTGTGTCCATAGGCTCTGTCTCTTTAGCCTCTTCCTTTGTGTCTTCTGTTTTTTCACTTACTGCTTCTTCTTTCTTTTCTTCCTTCACTTCCTCTTTGTCTTCTTCCTTCTCTTTTGTCTTTTCTTCCTTCTTCTCTGAACTTTCTTCCTCAGCCTATGTAGTAAAACATGTTTGAGCCTTGAGGACAGACATCTATCTTTGTAACAATACAGACCAACATTTGCTACTAAATTAGAGATATTTTTTATCAATTCAAAACATTAGACCATGTTTTCAATCTGCTGACTTTCCAATGTCAAATTCTGCTTATCTAGGTCTATGCTAAAACTCCAAACACACCTTTCCTTATAACACTGTTAAAGATAAAAGGGCATTTTAAAATTTGTAATTGACTGGTATCGTTGACTTACAAACAAAACTTAAGTGTCTAGGCATAAAACCACAAATGTACAAATTTATTATTTAATACAGACTCATGACAGAATTAAACATACTTTTTCTTTCTCCTCTTCTTTTTCTTCCTTCTTTTCCTCTTCTTCCTCTGCCTTTTTCTCTCCCTCATCTCCCTCCTTCTTCTCCTCTTTCACTTCTGTTTTGCCTTCAGCCTCTTTGGTCTCCGTTTTCTCATCCTTCACCTCCTCAGGTTTGTCCGTCTTGTCTTTCTCAGCAGGCGAGGGCACGGAGTCCTTCTCTTTTTTCATTTTGTCCAAAGCTTCTGTAGCCTTGATGTAAGGTATACTGTTGTTACCATTGATGGCTTCAAACTCCTGCACCTGAACAGGACATAAGATTTCATATGAGTAAAACCCCAATCGGTACACTAATTATCAGTAGTTATTACTCAGTACTCAGACATTCAATATCTCCTCTCCATGAGTTTGTAGAGTTTGAACAAGTCAATCTGGCAACATAGTGACAACTAAAGTAGAATGACATTGTAACAAACAGTGTATTTCTGATGAAGCAGTTTTATCTGAGTCTACACTATTTGCCCAAGTCTATTTGACTCTTAGACGTTAGCATATTGAGCAAATTACTGTTTGCACAACATTCTTCCATTTCATTTTCACATTTCTAATCTTAAGTTATCGTAATGGTGCCAAATTGATTACAGCAGCACCTGTCTTAAGTGGCCATCGAAGAGGTCTAATTATGGGTCTGTAAGACAGGTGATTGCTTAATGAAGGTCAAAAGTAATGTAGTCCCATATAGTAATAAAGTTCCATAGCTTTCTGCATTACTTTTGCCCTGCATTAAGCAACCACCTGCATTTTAAGAACCCTATGTTCAATAAATAAATGGCCACTTAGGAGAGGTTTTATTGTATTCACCTATACAAACCAATGGAGAAGGGAGATTCAATGTCCAAATATAAGAGCACCACAAGTGAGTACCAATGCTTGTCTGTCGTCATTGTCAAGATGAACATGCATACCAAAAATGAAGGTTGTAAATGAAAAATTTAAGAAGTTATGGTCAATGTTAAGATTTCAGACGACGACGACGACGACAGGGTTATGACAATAGCTCGTGATTTCTTCAAAACAGACAAGCTAATAAAAGTAAGTAGGGTCTACAGTAAAACCCCTCTAAACCAGATGTTAAATTAAGCATAAATATCGGCCTCGGAAACAGGTGGCAGCTTAATGCATGGTGAAAGTCATACAGAAAGCTCCTCTAGAGCATTAAGCAGCCACCTGCCTAAAAGTATCTAAATTCTTCACTACTAGAATTGTAGTTTAGAGGGGGTTTACTGTTATTATTTCCTCTACAAAAATACAAATCTGAGGTGGTCTTTTTCCTTCTCATTTTTACACAATGCCTCATCTGGATCCAAACTATTTGCAAAGATGATCATGTAGCAACTAACTCCAATAGACATATTCAGGGCTGCCACAAATCAGAGGAAACAAAATTCCCTGACAATTCCCTGACATGTTTCATTGCAACATTTTTATCTCTGTCATAAATTGTTATATTTTTGAGGAACTTTAAAATATATGGTCTTGGTTCTCTTTTTTTGTTCAAAATTCCCTGACCAATTCCCTGACATTTGCCCATATTTTCAAATTCCCCTGACATTTCACAAAATTCCCTGACCTTGAAAAAAAATTCCCTGACTTTTCCCTGATGCGCTGCAACCCTGTATAATATTTAACCTTTCATTCCTGAGATACAGCTTTTAACACCTATGCAAACAGAGTAGATGCAGATAAGATAGCTCCTGTAGGGGCTCTGATCTGCATCTACTCTGCTCCATTTACAGCAGTTTGCTTATGGAATTATATATAAGATCTGACACTACAAATTCTACCATTTCAACAACTTATGGTGTTCATAAACTGTTATAAAACTCATCTAATCAATGTTCATTAGCATTATAAAACAAGAGAATTGGTAGAACTGATGGATGCTCCCCAAATAAATGCTAGTTCCAAAAGGGCTTTTTATATATAAAACAAAATAACAAAGGGAAATAACTCCTACATTATGCAAAAAGAGTGATGATTCTTGTGCACTGCACTTCTCAACGAGATCTATCAACCTATGAAGTTTCATGTTGATACCTGTTATAGTGTTTGTGTTATGCTCCAGACAAAATTTAAGTATGAAAAATAACAAAGGGCAATAACTCCTTAATTATGCAAAAGAGAGTGGTGATTCTAGTGCATTGCACTTCTCCTCATCGAGATCAATCTACCTATGAAGTTTCATGTTGATACCTATTATAATTTTTGTGTTAATCTCCGGACAAAGTTATGATGGACAGAAAAATGGATGGACAGACAGCAACGACTATATGCTCCTCAAAGGGAATTTGGGGAACATAAAAAAATCAGCTAATACATATTCATGATGTCATTATTTCTTACTTTAATATCCAACAGAAAGTGCTAAGACAGAGGGTAGCTTAACCCTTACAACGCTAAATTTTCAAATTGACTATTCCAAATTTCAAACAGGTCAAGCTTATGCTGAATATTTAGGGATATTCCTAAAGAAAAGTGTAACATGACAAACAGTGCAGACCTGATGAGAGGGCTCCTCTAGGAACCCTCTCATCTGGGTCTACGCTGTTTGCAAAGGACATTAGTGACCATTTTCCAGCATTGTAGGAGTTAAAGAATGTTCTACAGTGAGTATCAAGCACACTGTCAAAACTTTTAGAATTTAAAGAAAGCCTTACACAACCTGAGAGACCACATCTAGAATACAGCTCAAATCCAGAAATGAACATTGATAACTCAAAAATGTTTAAGCCTTAACTTCAAAGAAATGCCTTTTAACATCTTTGCAAACAAAGTAGACCAGAATCAGATGGCTCCTGTAAGAGTTGTCTGATTAGGGTCTACTTTATATGCTAATAGAATGATATAGATCTGACTCTTCAGTTGCTAAAAAACATTTTCTGTGCTCACATGCCATTATCAAAATGTAGCTCATGAATATTCAAGATGTCATTATTTCTTACATGAATATTCATGAAGTAAAGGGTTAGTAGACTTTCCCGAAGTATTTGGACAGCCAATATCCCCTCTCCACCAGTTCCTAAAGCTGAATAATTCAATTCAGTATCATTTTGGTAACTTTCAATCAGCCAGGCATAGTAGCAAATAGTGTAGACCCTGATTTACCGCACAATCAGGAGCTGTTTGAACTGGGTTTTCACTATTTGCCTAAATTTGTCTGTCCGAATACATACGGTAATTAGGGTAATCTAAAATCAGTGTTAACAATTGATTACAGATCAAATTAGATAGAAGAGGTAAATCGGCCAACATCACAGGAAAAGGGACATCGTGACCATATTAAATTTATCAAACAAAGCAGATCCAGATAACCAGATGTGTCGGACCATGCTTTTATCTAACAGTATTGTTGGAAATAATGCATCATTTCTATCAAGTGACAGGGTTGAATGAACCTAATTTCTATTCTGAGAGGCGTGACAGATGTGATCTGTCAAGTGCAGATCATTCCGGAGCCTTTCTGATCTGGATCTCATATGGTCACGTATATCATACTTTAATCCTTTACTTCATAAATACGTCTTTCTATGCCTGTGCAAACAAAGTAGACCCAGATCAGATGGCTCCTATGGATGAATCAAGTGCAGATAACTCTAGACATAGTGATCTGATTCAACCCAAAAATTATAGGCGTCTTCCTCTTATGATACTAAGCATATGCCCTTAATATGAAACCAACATGTGAAGTACTATTTGAGTTATCGTGTCACATCAAAAGTGTTGACAAAAGTTGATGGCATTTTTTATGAATCAAGGGCAGATAACTCTAGACATAGTGATCTCTCTAGACATAGTGATCTGATTCAAACCAAAACCTATAGGTGTCTTCCTCTTATGATACTAAGCATATGCCCTTAATATGAAACCAATATGTGAAGTACTATTTGAGTTATCGTGTCACATCAAAAGTGTTGACGGATGGACGGACAGAAAATATGATTACTATAGGGCTCCTGCATTTTCAATGCAGGGCCAACAGGGCCCTAATTAATATACATGATGTCCTTACTTCTTACATGAATATTCATGGAGTAAAGGGTTAATGACACCAGCCACAAATAAATTGATCTTGATCTTCACAGTTTGCATGTGTCTTAGTGTCCCTTTTCTCATAAAGCCAGCCATTTATACTCTGCTCTTTAAAGGGGTCAAGCTAAATAAAAAATAAACACAGACACCACTCATGTATTCACCGTATCAACGGCTACCTTTTTCCTGACCAGGGACATAATACCGATCCTGGTCAACACATGTTGCCGTGACAACCCTTCCCTCGGTACTCCGTCTGCAAACGTTTCTGCATGATCTGCCCCTGGTTCACACAAATGGCGCATGAAGAGTGACACATAGGCTCTGAACACTTTTTCTGTCTTTCCTCTCAAGTCTCGGACCAACCTTTGAAAAAAACAGGTAGTTCTGATTTAAAAACTAACACTAATACATCTTTGTTAACCGATGCATTTTTTTGCTGCCAAATTTTGCCATCTGCAAACTGTCGTCTGCCACAAATTTAATTTTTTACTTTCCTACATTTTTGTTTAAAAACTAGAACTATCACTAAAGGTGATGGAATACCTTTTCTCCACCAAACCATATATTGCGACCACTCTTTAGAATCGTCTCAAAGACACAATTCTAAATATTGGTCACAACATGAAGTTTGGCAGAGATATAAAGATATTCTTAAAAATGTTTTAATTTAAGCATCTTATTTATTTCTCTTGTGTAGTCCTTATTTCTCCATGAAAGTTATATAATTATGTGCCCACTTTTTAGAATTGTTTCTTTGAGATATTTCCAATGACTATAAGCTCAGTGTAGAAATGAAGGAAATATTTTGCTCTTTATATCTGCAACATGCGATTACATTCAATATAAACACACCATTGTGAGTTGAAGGCATCCTGTGGAGGCATACCATATCTCATCACAGCATTCAAGAAAGCCTTCCTCTGTCTGGCATTGAAACCAAGGACCTGTAAAATGAAATGCCATATCTGAACTGTATAACTGGCAAACAAACAATTTTTATGGCAAGCATTGTAAGGGCCTGTACTGCTCATAGGGTTAGGAGATAAAATATGCTATTCTGTTGACTCTGATCCTTATGAACTGTGTAAAACATGATCTAAGAGGCTCATATTATTTGTAATGTCTCATTGCCCTTTTTAACCCATTCCCTGTTCTAAGTTTATTCCAAATTTCGATACCTACTAAATATTTAAGGACAAAATAGTTATAATGAAATATGGAAGGTGGAACCCTATAGCCGTTTTCGAAAGTCAAGAAACAGATTTATCAAAATTCCATTAGCAAACAGAACGGACCCTGATTAGACGGCTCCTATAGGAGCTGTCTGATGTGGGTCTACTCTGTTTGCAGATGTGTGAAAACACGTTTATATGAAGGAAAGGGTTAAACCAGTTTGTGCAAAGTGTCCCTTAATTGGGACATAAACAATCAATGTAGATCCAGATCAAAGACCTGTTGCAAGAGATCTCTGATCTGGGTCAGTGCAATATACTTCATAATTTCCACACCAGAAAAAAATCTTGTAAAATCTACCTTACTAATCAAACTACTAATTCAGAAATATTTGCTTAAGATACTGTAAAACAGGTTATATTCGCGTCATGATTATTTCACGTAAATGTGATTTCGCAATGGCGTCCATCTCGCTAACTTAACGGAAATAGACTGGCATAAAACTCTGCCGAACGCTGTAAAAAGGGCAAAGAATAAATTTCTGCCGAATGTATAACTGCCATCGGCAATTTAGGGGTTATCAATCGATAATTTATAGCATGCGTTAAGGCCTGTATTTACCAGTATTCAATTTTGTATTTGTTTTGAGAACTTTACCCAAAACTCGGATGTATAGCACAGCGTGACACACCGGTCTACTGATGAAATGGTGGAAATGTAAGCAACAAAGTTACTACTCATTTATTACATCGGGGTCTTATTTGAATCAAAACTGTCTGCAAAAGAAATGGTTATCACAATTTGTCCATTATGAGGCTAAAGGTTAAATCAGTGCCCCTATTGAGACTTGGACGGTAAACGTGTGAAAACAAATTGACAAGTTTGTGTATACGTGTTGATCTGTTAAACGCTGCTTGACATAAGCCGGTATTCAATAGTCAAACTGAGTGAATTGTTTTTCACAAACACATAGAGTCAAACCTGTTTCAAAATTCCGTAATTGTACAAAAACAACCAGATGTTATCTACGACAATTTACCACTTGCCGTACATGTATACATGTATGTATATAAGAGTTACTTCCCTTTTCACGGAGATCAATGAAGAAGAGAAACATTCTTCCATTTTTCGGTCTGTATTTTTTATTTAAACACTTTTTTGTTTACTAAACAAAATATATGGAAGCAATACACTTCATCCAACATTTGTGTTGAACGAAGAATGTTATTAATGCAGAAAACACATGGACGACGACGTGATAAATCTGACCATATTCCGGATATACCGATTTCGGACATTACTCCTTTTTATACTTGTTACTGATTTATTAGCGAAAATATTGAATTCGCGGGGCAACGCATTCGCGAATTAGAGCGAAATATATATTGTCGCTAATAAAACCTGTTTTACAGTACACAGATTATATCGCTTAAATGAATATGGAGATTATATCACTTATATTCAATTTATATCACTATTTTATAATGTAAACTTTTCAAGGGAATATTTCGCTTTGACAACTGTAGAATTGGATTGGATCTATATTGTGTCAAAACAAACAGAGCAGTCTCTGATGAGACCGCTCCTATGGGAGCCATCTGATCTGGGCCTATTCTGTTTGCAAATGTTTGAAAAGGTATTTATATGACTGAAAGGGTTAAAGGACTAAAATCACAAAAAAAGATTAATTGAATCTAAATAAGTTTTTATCATAAATTAATAAATAGCGAGTTATGTAATTTATGCAACCAATAAATGATAACATTAAGGTAGGGCTGCTGTGAACCCCAAACATAAAAACTTGTGATGTCCAGCCATTGTCTGCTCAACTATGTAGACATCGTAAAGCAGATGAAGACTTGTTCTCTACCTACCTCAATCTGACCGTTGACTCTAGCTAGCAGCGGTGGCAGTGGTCTGTCTCTCTCTCTTCTGTCAGACCTCTTGCTCTTAGCTGAAAACAGAATGATACGTCTGTCTGGATAAAACTTAACCCTTTCAAATTCAATGAGAAAAATGAGTGCACTAGCATATGCAAACAGTTTTGTCCTAGATGAGAGGATTCCTGGAGGAGCTCAATCATCAGGGTCTACAATGTACTTCTAAAAAAACCTAGAAATGTGTCCATAGGACACCGATGTCCTCACTTCAGATTTTTTGTCACAGAAAGTAAGGCCAATACTCATTTAAGATGCACATAAAAAGAGAAACATCAGTGAATGTTTCAGGCAAGTGCTCCTAACAGTGTAGGAATATGACAAGGTATTTTTAAAGTCATTTGTGCCAATAAAGGGCCGCAACTCCTACACGACTGAAGCAATTTACATGGATATCAAACTTGACTAAGATATAATGGCCACAAACATGTGTGCAAAGTTTGGTGAGGATTGGACAAATACTTTCCAAGAAAGAGTCCGGACAAAATATTTTTAAAGTCATTTTTGCAAATAAAGGGCCGTAACTCCTAAACAACTGAAGCAGTTTACATGGCTATCAATGTTGACCAAGATATAATGGACACAAACATGTGTGTAGAGTTTGGAGTGGATTGGACAAATACTTTCCAAGAAAGAGCCCTGACAAATTCTTCTAGATGTGTGTACAGACCTACGGACATGGGCAACCTTATATACCACCACTTTGTGGGGGCATAAATATCACTAAATAATCATGGTAAGCTTGACCTTTTTGAATTATGGATTAGTCCATTTCACAATTCAGAGTTGAAAAGGTTTATCCTTTGAATGTCATATAGATATGTATCCACAGATGCGTCAATTTACATATGATTGACCCTTAAATGCTAGTGCCACCAAGAGCAAACCATAACCATATCACATATGTGCAAGGTCAACCATTCAAGGTAAATGTTAAATTATAGTTTATGTTTGTACTGATCAATTGTTTAGTATGAAATTAACCATTTCCCAGTTCAACATTCATGTAAGAAATATTAATGAAATCAGGAATATTTATAAGCTGATTTTTTTATAACATAGAATTTTCAAAAAATTATTTTACTTTGACATAAAATGTAGAATTAGATCTATATCATGTTAAAAGCGAACAGAGCAGACCCTGATCAGACCGCTCCTATAGGAACCGTCTGATCTGGGTCTACTCTGTTTGAAAATGTGAGTATATGAAGGAAAGGGTTAAAGATTTTTTCAACTTTTTATTCATGTTACTTACCTTCTTTCTGCTCACTGAAATCATCATCATCATCGTCTTCATTTTCACCTATAATTTAGAAACATGTCATTTAAGCATTCATTTAATAACACATCACCCGATAAATCTTTATATAACAAATGCCGGAGCGATCTGATTATGGTCATCAAAGGCATCAAAAGGAGTCTCTGTCAGGTAAAGGGTTTAAATCTGTCTTCACTGAAGAGTTTAGCCTCCTATCGAGCTAATGGACAATTAGAAAACTATCTGCCATGGGTTAGATTACATAATTAAACTCTTCATCTACATTTAAGTACTAAACTTCTTAAAAACTAAATCACTTTCATACGTTGAAGAATGCAAAGCACCTGAATTAGTTTTCACTTCATTGACATAAGGACTTGGTCAGGCAAGTCATATTGCCAGCTACAGGAGAAAAGTTGCTGGTTCCACATCTCATTTATATCGAGATAAAATATAATATTGGGTATGGATCCAGGAACTTAACAGTTTATGTCAAACCCCTTATAGCCACATTTGTCACGGAAAGGGTACAAAGGGCTAAAATTACAAAGCACAAGAAAGTAGTCTTACCAGTATGACTGAAATCAGAGTCATAATCCGACATTGTTTCCTTCCATGCCACATCGTCATGGCTACCCATGGCAGCATCGTTGTAGTTAACCTGTTTCCTGACACGTTTGCCCTTGCCAAGGGTGCGGGCGAGATCCTCCTGTTGCTGTTCGTAGTGGTGACGTAGCAGCTTCTCCCAGTAGGCGGGGTCAGCATGCTCGGCCTCCTGCTTCAGAACTTCTGTCTCTGGCTCATCCTCCTAGTATAAATGAAATTTTAACATTTAGCATGCTGTGAAATTTTTTGTTGATAGAAAATTTCTGCTATATCAGATATGAAGGCAGACTTGTTCTATTTCATTTCAAAGGTGTAATCAGAGTATCAAAAAGGTTGGATCAGAAAGAGGAGTCAAATCACATCTTTGAATAAATCTACCAAAAAGGAGCATTTACTAGAAAAAACAATTGTTTCAAAAAAGTCTTTTTACAGAGGCGTCAAAGGACATCGGTATGATGGAATGGGTTAATGACTTACATCCTCTCCCTCCTTGACTGTGTAACTGGCCACTTTGAAGGAGGTGAAGTAATCGTTCATGGCCATCTCCTTCTCCTCTTGACCCTCCTTAGACCTGTCCAGTAGCTGGGAAATAGCCTCGTCGTCATAATGAATACGCTTCTCCTCATCATCCTCTCCTGAAAATGCAAAATACCTGTGTTCAGGTGCATTCAACTTTCATTTGTTTCAATAAAAAAAATCTTCTTGTTTCAGTTGCAAACCAATTTTTTTTTGATTAAGTTGCAATCAAATTTTTATTTCTTCTGTTGTATCCAAATTTTTTTAAAGTGTACAGTTATTACAAAATACATTAAGTTGTTATAAAAATTCTCATGTATTTCTTAACCCTTTCCCTCATATTGGCGACTTTTGACGACTCTGTAAAATTCACTTTGTGAAACCATTGTGATAAATAGAGCATTTGCTCCTATAGGAGCAAATGCTCTATTTATCACAATGGTTTCAAACCAAAAAATTTCCTTTTCTCTAATTAATGCACCTTTTCAGTAAATTAATTCAAAGAGGTTTTATCTAAATATAGCCTATGAGGTAATGGGTTAAATGACAACTTCATCTATCTATAATGAACATAGCCGTCATTAACACTATACTATAGATTCGCCTTTATAAACCTTTGCAAACAGAGTAGACCCATATGTTATAGACCTAATTCTACAGTTTCTATCATGGCCAAAATTTGATGTGTTCATATGTTGGTATGAGAATGCAGCCAATTAATATTCATTGTGTCATTTTTGGAATTTTTGGAGATTCCTGCACATTTTCTTCCTGTGTTGAAGTTCCACATATCTTGAAAGACCTTGAAAATCCACTTTACAAAAGATTTAACGAACATTCAAACTTTACAGTTCGACTGAATTTTTTTTTGTTACTGTATGAGAAAAAAACTGAAACATTTGTAAACAATGTAGATTGAAATGCAGAAAATGAGTCATATACCCAAATAAGAAACAGCTGTTGATATCGATCGCCCCTGTTTGCAATATCCAGGTTTAGTTTTTTTTTGTTCAGCCCATAATTAACCCTGGCAATGATATAGCGCTAGTTAACCCTTCACCCCATGAATATTCATGTGAGAAATAATGACATCATGAATATTTAACAGCTGGCATATATATCTGGTACATATACACAGAATGTTTTGGTACTGGTAAAAACTGTGAAGTAAGATCTATTAGAATTTCATAAGCAAACAGAGCAAACTGATAGACGGCTCCAACAGGAGCTGTCTGATCTGGCTTTACTCTGATTGAAAAGGCATAGAAACGTGTGTTTATGGAGTACATGGTTAAGTATTGTAAGCAAACTTATCATTACTTAAACCTTCCACTTCTTTGAAGAGCTCTTCTGTTCCAAACTTGAGGATGTCATCCAGTTCTTGCTTGGACATGGAGGTTGTTTTGTTGCCCACACCAGGCCGTACAACCAGATGCTGCAGCATCATCTTCTTCTTGGCTACCTGAGTAATCCGCTCCTCCACAGAGGCTCGTGTCACGAACCGATAGATCAACACCTTATTGGCCTGACCAATCCTGTGAGCTCTACTGAAAGCCTGAAAGAGATGAAATGTTAAGAAAATTCCTATTAATTAACCCTTTCCATGTTAAATATTTATTCCATGTAATAAAATGTTGCTATTAATCTAAACACTCAAATAAGTAAAGTATCATTATTGGTCATTAACCCATTCCCTCATATTGACGACTCTGCAAAACCATTGTAATAAATAGAGCATTTGCTCCTATAGGAGCAAATGCTCTATTTATCACAATGGTTTCAATCTAAAATTTTCCTTTTCTCTAGTTAATGCTCCTTTTTGGTAGATTTACTCAAAGAGGTTGTATCTAAAAATAGCTTATGAGGTAATGGTTAAGACATGTGTGGCACTTTTATGCAGGATGAAAGTCACACATAAAGCTCGCCTGGGAGCTTTCTGCAGAACTTCCAATGTGTATTAACCCATTCCCTGATATTGACGCCTTTTGACGACTCTGTAAAAGTCACTTTGTGAAACCATTGTGATAAATAGAGCATTTGCTCACACACAAGCAAATGCTCTATTTATCACAATGGTTTCAAACTACAAAATTCTAAAATTTTCCTTTTCTCTAGTTAATGCTCCTTTTTGGTAGATTTATTCAAAGAGGTTGTATCTAAAAATAGCTTATGAGGTAATTAATAAATAAAAAATTAATGGGTTAACCGGGTTCATACAGACTTTTGACACTCAAATTCCATGATATTTCCATGATTTTTCCATGACAAAAACATATTTTCAATGATATATGATATACGACTCCGGCAATGATTTTAAGCTTGCAAACTGAATTCTGTGTTAGAAATGAATGCTAACCATCAAGAAAAATTATTTATTTGTGTTTATGTAGGTAATTAAAGCGAGTACCCCAGTTTTAAATTTTTGTTTAACTCTTGCCTCTTTTCCTTAGCTGTTCTTCAGTCTTTGTACAGTTTGTTGTACAAATTGTGGATTATACCGACACCTTCCTTTGCCGGGCCGCAACATTTTCATGCTTTGTTGACCTCGATGAATCAACGGTGCGTTCATTAGTGGCGACCGTATGCAACCAGTGTTTAGCTACTAGGCCGAGAGGGAATCACATAATCTTACAATGTGCTACACACGCTTGGTGTGTATAAAACAAAGCATACAGACTAGTGGACTATGGTAAGGTCCTTGTTGCAACCGGTTTCTCACGTAAGCCATCACCGAACGCAGGGCAGATTTTCACCATGCGATAAACAATGAACTAACGAAAAGAGCAGAGGGCTTCCGAAAATTGAACCGGCGCACCGGAAATCCATTTTCGGACCAATGACTGTTCGCTACCGGTGTCATAGTAGAAAATTCACATTACTCATAACGCCGACCAGATTTACTTTCAATTATGAACTCTCCTTTTTTCAATTTCATGCCAAGAAAATTTATGTGTTGGTAAATCTACAAATAAAGGAATTATTCAAGGGTGTATTTGGTAATTTCCATGATTTTTTTCTGAATTCCCTGATTTTTCAATGATAAAATTTGAAATTTCCGTTTTCCATGATTTTTCCAGGCAGACCTCGTTTTCCATGACTTTTCCAGGTCTGTGCGAACCCTGGGTTAAGACATGTTTGACACTTTTATGCAGGATGAAAGTCACACATAAAGCTCATCTGGGAGCTTTCTGCAGAACTTCCACCGAGCATTAAGCAGCCATCTGCCTACAAATGTTCTCAAATCTTCTACATTAAACAAATTTTATTAGCAAAATTGTATTATCTCTTTCTTCCACAACTATTTCAACAGTATCTAAATGCTTTACCTGAATGTCGTTGTGAGGATTCCAGTCCGAGTCATATATGATGACTGTGTCTGCTGTGGCCAGGTTTATACCAAGACCTCCCGCTCTGGTCGACAGTAGGAAACAAAACTGCTCAGCATTGGGTGCTGAAGATGTATAACAAAGCTTACTACCTTACACAGAGCACAGTACTAAATCGTCATTTCTCCACCAAACCCATGTTGTGACCACTCTTTAGAATCGTCTCAGAGAGACAATTCTAAAGAGTGGTCACAACATGGGGTTTGGTGGAGAAATAAAGGACTTATTCATGAAAATATATAAATTTACACATCTTATCTGGACCTATGGTTACAGATACTGTATTTACTCAAAATATTAGCCCTTTACTCTATGGATTTTCATCATCATCTTCAGTTATCGCCTAACTCTGCGAAGAGTATACTCGCGATTCATGTAAGAAATTATGTATGTCTACAAACTAATCAGCTGAGTATTTATAACAAGAGCTGTCCGCAGACAGCGCGCTCCACTTTCTTTAGTGCTGGATAGTGTAGTGGAAGTCTAAGTCAGAAAGGGGAGATAACAACAGCAAAATTAATTTAAGGGTTACCTGCCCTTGTGAAATGGGTCCCCATTGTAATAGTTAATATGTATTCCAAAGATGAACCAAATATCTTGGACAGTTTCTGAGACATGGACCTGAACATAAAACTGAACCAACAATGAAAATTCTAAGTCGAAAAAGGGGCATAACTATGGCAAAATTAATTTTAGGGTTATCTACCCTTGTGAAATGGATTCCCCTTGTGATAGTAAACATACATACCAAATATGAACCAAATATTTTTTATGGTTTCTGAGAAAAGGACCTTAAGAAAAAGGTTAACCAACGCCGACGCCGACGAGAGGGTCATGACAATAGCTCCACTTTTTGAAAAAGTGGAGCTAAAAAGAGGTTTTTGGCTTTTTTTTATTTATTAAAGTTTTGGCTTTGGTAAAAGCTGTAGAATCAGATCTATAGAATTCCATACACAAACAGCAGACCCTGATCAACATTAACCCATTACCTCATATTGAGAACTTTTGATGACTCTGTAAAAGTCACTTCGCAAAAGCATTGTGATAAATACAGCATTTTCTCCTATATGTGCTCTATTTATCACAATGGTTTCAAACTACAAAATTCTAAAAACTTTCCTTTTCTCTAGATAATGCTCCTTTTCGGTAGATTTGTTCAAAGAGGTTGTATCTAAAAATAGCCTATGAGGTAATGGGTTAAGCTGCCACCTAACTTAAAGACCTCACTGATACTAATTTGAATGTACAGTTAAGACATCATGAATATTTATTTTAGCTGAACTTTTATCATGTAAACTTTTCAAGTAAATATTTTGCACTGACAAAAGCTGTAGAATCAGATCTATATACTGTCAAAAGCAAATGGAGCAGACCCTGATCAGACTGCTCCTATAGGATCCATCTGATCTGGGTCTACAGTGTGTGCAAATGCAAGAAAATATGTTTATATGAAGACATGGGTCAACACTCACCATTAAACCTATCTATGGCATCCTGCCTCATGGCTCCAGTGATGCCCCCATCTATACGCTCATATCGGTAAGACTCATGTTCCAGGAAATCCTCCAAAATGTCCAACATCTTAGTCATCTACAAAAACCCAAATGAAATACTGTCTTATGACCCTTGGTCAAAACAAAACATACCAATAAATGATTTTGTCCACAATGGGAATCAAACATGGGTCTACAGGTTGAAAAGACAATGATCTAACCTCTCCAGTAAAGAATCCTTTCACTGACGCAGGTGTCAGGCATTGCCTTTACATCTAGAAACTATACACATTGAAAGCAGGTGTGTTGTCCATTAACCCTTTCCCTTTTTCATGCATTTGCAAACAGAGTAGACCCAGATCAGACAGCTCCTAGAGGAGCCATTTGATCAGGGTCTCCTCTGTTTGCTGATAGAATTTGATAAATCTGTTTCTTTACTTTCTAAAATGGCTACAATGTTCCACCTTCCATATTTCATATAACTTTTTTGTCCATGATTATTCAATAGGTATCGAAATTTAGAATAAACCTAGAACAGGGAAAGGGTCAAGAGGTCAATATCTATGATGAGATGCCATAATGGCTAGAAAAGTCCACATGAGAAGTATATTGGCATATTGGCATATATTTTCTATACATTTTTTTTTTGCCCCAAGCCCAATATCAACAATAACTGGATCGTTGCAGACAAGCCCCCATAATATGACACTTGATCACAACAACGCATAGAGATAAACAATTTTGACCCCAGAGGAAACAGAAAATGGTTGTCTGGGGTGAAAAGCCAATAATCTCTGACCCCTGAGCCAAAGAATCCATTCTTTGACACAATTTTCAGATATTGCCTTTTTACCTAGAAGCTATTCATACTAAACCATTCCTCCATATGCTATTTTTAGACGCAATCCTCTTTGAATAAATCTATTGAAAAAAGAGGATTTACAAGAAAAAAAGAGAATTATTGAATTGTGTAGTTTTGAAACCATGTGAAAAATAGAGTATTAATGCTCTGTTTATTATGATGATCTCAAAAAGTGACATTTACTCAAAATGTGTCAATGAGGCGAATGGGTTAGATAGAATGAGGAGTGCTGTCCCATAACAACTTTATAGTTCTAACAGTCAATTTGTGACTACCTGGTCAAATAAGTTGGATCTCTACGAGATACCAAGTAACTAAGCGTCTAAAAAGCATCCAAAATGTTGGATATTCTTAATAAATTTTACAGAAAAGGGAAGAAAATTTTACCTTCAGAATTACAGCAGATGACAACATTTTTGCAGACAACAATTACTTGGCATTCAAGATGAGGGGTTTGCTTGATTTTTATTTTTTTTGATAACAGCTTCAATAGTACTTACCTGTGAGAATATCAGAACTCTGTGTCCGTCATCCTTCAGTTTCCGTAACATTTTCTGTAAGAGTGTCAGTTTTCCTGCAGCTTTGATCAAGGCCGTTCCCTCGTATGCCCCATTCGTAAGTTTAGGGGCTTCCTGTAATAGCAAAACAGATTTTGCAAATATGGCGTAGATTTCATTTTCATTGGGAAATAAAGGGAAATAAATTCATGAAATAAAATTCTGTGTACTTTGTAGTAAGAATGTCGGAACATATTGCAGTACCTGTGAAAATGGACATTAACCCTTTCTCTTTTCTATATTTAGTCCAATTTTCAATACCTACTGAATATTCATGGACAAAATAGTTATATTGAAAAACGGAAGATGTAACCATGTAACCAATTTAGAAACTAAAGAAACATATTCATTAAATTCCATTAGCAGACCCTGACCAGACGGTTCCTATAGGAGCTGTCTGATCTGGGTCTACTCTGTTTGCAAACACGTGAAAAGGCATTTATATGAGGGAAAGGATTAACCCATTCAATACAAATTGATCATCAGGGTCCATGCTTATAAAACTTTTAGTTGAGTCTGAGATCGTTCTCAAGTTTTTGATTGGTCAGATTTGAGCCAAAGGCTCAAATCTGACCAATCAAAAGCTTGAGAACTCAAATCTGACCAATCAAAAGCTTGAGAACAAAACTCAGACTCAACTAAAAGCTTTATAAGCATGGACCCAGAGCAACAGATAAAAGTTCATATTCATGTACTAACATCATCATTTCTCCACCAAACCCTGTCATAGAGACGATTCTAAAGAGTTGTCACAACAAAAGGTTTGGTGGAGAAATAATGCAGCTGTTCTTGAAAATATTTTAATTTAAAACTTACCATTTGAACTGTGATGAACAGATAAAGATGACTGCCGCATATACAGTAATAATAACAAAACTAACAGTTTAAGCTGATGGGAACAGATAAGGGAAAATAACCGTTTGAGCTGTTGGGAACAGATAAGGATGATTGCAGCATTTTTTGAGATCCATCATGATATTGAGCAGAGACACCTGACTGCCACCGTGGGCGTTGAGAGCACTGAAATTCCTCGTCAATATGTATTTGTAGTACTTCCTGAAATTAAAAGAGGACAAAACATGATTAGCATTGACATGTTTTATAGATTAATGTATATTTATATAGCACGTCTGTCAAGCATAACCAGGCCCAAAGGCAATGAAACTTCAACTCCTTACTCCGTAAATATGCTTTTCTACACCTTTGCAAACAGAAAAGACCCAGATCAGACGGCTCCTACAGGAGCCGTCTGGTCAGGGTCTGCTCTGTTTGCTTATGATATAAGATCAATATGATTCTACAATTGCAGTGCGCCATGGCCAAAATTCCTGTGTCCATGTGCTGTTACAACATGAAAAATTAATCGAATTAATTGTCATTTTTTTTCCAAGTAGTTTTTCTTCCATTTCTATTAAAAAACAATGACATAGCGTCAGTAGGGATTCTAATCAAAAGCCAATTTACAGTAGAAGTTTTAAGCCACCTCACATGGACTGGACACAGTAATCTTAAGACAGGTGGTTGCTTAATGTATGGTAAAAGTAATGCAAAAAGATCTTTTGACCTGCATTAAGCTACCACCTGTTTTACAAATCCATAACTAGACCAGGGTCCATGCTTATAAAGCTTTTAGTTGAGTCTGAGATCGTTCTCAAGCTTTTGATTGGTCAGATTTGAGCCAAAGGCTCAAATCTGACCAATCAAAAGCTTGAGAACTCAAATCTGACCAATCAAAAGCTTGAGAACAAAACTCAGTCTCAACTAAAAGCTTTATAAGCATGGACCCTGTTTCTATGGTCATTTAAGACAGGTTTTACTGTACTCAGCATTTCATCTGAATCTGAACTATTTGCAAAGATCATCATGTTGTCTTCCAATGACATATTGTTCCAACATGTTCGAATGATTGTTGTGTTGATTAACATCCGTTTCTGCCAAGTATGTGTTAACTGGGACGCAGATACAAAGAAACCCTTCAAATGGTAGATCTAGATGAGTCTAATGCACAGTTACCATGTCTGCACCACCTACTCACTTTTGCATGGGGTTCAGCTCCACTCTGACGATGAACTCACTCTTGCTTGGCATGCCCTTCAACACATCAGCCTTCAGACGACGCAGCAAGTGCGGTCCCAACATGTCATGCAGCTTTCGTACCTGATCATCTTTCGATATATCAGCAAACTCATTTTGGAATGTTGTTAAATCACTGAAATAAATACAAACAAAAATACAATCTGACAAATATTCAGATACTGTTTGCCTGTAGAATTCTAAATATAGACCTTTGCCTCATGAATATAGAACAAAAAGAATGTGTGAATATTTATAAATTAGTTTATAGTTTAAAATACAGTATAACCTCTCTTAACCGGAATTCTACTAGATAAGAATTTAGATACTTTTAGGAAGGTGGCTGCTTAATGCAGGGTGAAAGTCATGCAGAAAGCTCCTCTAGGAGCTTTCTGCATGACTTTCACCCTGCATTAAGCTGCCACCTGTCTCTAAGACCGATATTCATACTAAATTTAACGGCCGGTTAAGAGAGGTTTTACTGTAGTATCTTTTCACAGGAAATTAAATCATGACGAACTGTATAATCAGGGTCCAAGGTTATAAAACTTCTGAGTCTGAGTCTGAGATCATTCTCAAGTATCTGATTGGTCAGATTCTGAGCAAGCTGAGAATCTGACCAATCAGATGCTTGAGAATGATCTCAGACTCAAGCAAACAGTTTTATAACCTCGGGCCAGATCTATATACAATGGAACCTCGATATCTCAAACTTTAAGAGACCATACCAATTACTTCAAGGGAACAGGAGTTCAACTCAATTTATTTCTAACTTAAAAACTTTCTCAATGTGACAAGCTAAATGAAGGATGAAAGTAATGCTGAAAGATATGTGCAGTGGTGAAAATTTAGAATAATTCTGTATTACAAAGTTTTGGAAGGGACAGAATTTTTAACTTGAGTTATATAGAAGTTCGAGTTATTCGAGTTCCAAGATTTCGAGGTTACACTGTGGTTCCATATGCAAACAGAAGAGACCCTGATTAGGGTCCACTCTGTTTGCAAAGGTGTGAAGAGGAATATCTATGAGGTAAAGATTACGGTAATACTAAAGCTGCTTCTAGTTATCACATGAGATTCATCTTTAAACTTACTTAAAATTTTCTGGTGACATAAAGTTGAGCAAGTGGAACAACTCTTCGAGGTTATTCTGTAATGGAGTGCCAGTCAACAGCAGCTTGTAGCCTATACGATAGTTAGTCAGGATTCGGAAAAACTGAAAAACAAATGCTTAACCCTTTAATCCAAAAATAATTATGTAATAAATAATAACATCAAGTATATTAATTAGATGAAATTTTATAATAGCATGTGAAAACATGGGAAATTTTAGCCATGGCAGGAACTGTAGCCAAAAGAACAGACCCCAACCAGACAGCTCCTGGGTCTATTCTGTTTGCAACGGCATTATAGGTGTATTTATGAAGTAAAGGGTAAATGCAACAAGAAATATACCTTACTGGTATGTGAACAGTCTACATATATTGCCAACACGTGTTATTTGCTGTGCTTCTACTGTCAGAGAGTAAAATTCAAATTCTTAACCTTTTCTCTCATATGAACACTTTTTCACACCTTTGCAAACAGAGTAGACACAGATCAGTCGGCTCCTGTAGGAACCATTTGATTAGGGTCTGATATGTTTGTTGATAGTATAATATAGATCTAATTCTACAGCTCTTGCCTGGGCCAAAATGTCCTATGTTCATATGCTATATACAAATATTAACCTAATATTCATGATACCAAATTTTCTTACTCGAATATTCAACAGGGAAAGGGTAAAATGGACAGAAGTCTGTATTCAAAATAAGGCTAGAGTCATTAATAGAATTTAAAGACATTAACTCTACAAATGTGTAACATTTTCTATGCTTGTTCATAATTATGTTGGCAAACAGTTTGATTCGAGATGAGTCACTTGGTGTCATATCAAGATCCAAACTGTTTGACACTGAATGTACTTTGTTACAGAAATGGGACAGAAAATTGATTTTGGGAAATAAAGCAGACAATAATCATGACGGGTGTGAAGAGCACATAGAAAATACAATAAGTCACTGTTGATGACCATCAAATCTGTGCAATGCTAAGTCTATACAAGATGTAAACCCAACTCTACCTTGGACTGGTTGTTCTTGAGTCTGTGAGCTTCATCCACCACAAGCACTGCCCAGTCTATGGAGCCCAAAGTGGCTGAGTCAATGCTGATCAGCTCGTATGACGTAAGCAGAACGTGAAACTTGACCTGGGATCCCTGCTTCATCCTCCATGACTTGGTCCCTGAGCGTATCGCACCTTCCTCAAATGAAAACTCGTGCTCTCTGTGGAAATACAGAAACAATTATCTTTCTAACAGCTTGCATCCATATGAAATACTGACTTGTAGAAAAGTAACAGATGACAATTTTTGTAGAAGACAAATACTTCACATACACTGACATAAAAAGATATTATATCATTAACATCACAAAATTGGATTCATCGTAGCCTGCGGGTTATAACATCTTCTTTACATGAGCTAAAGTTTGATAAGATGGTACTTACTGGTTTACCTGATAGACAATTACACTGTATGGTAATAGATATGATGCAGAAATTAAAACGTTAATTTGCCCAAGGAAGCTAACAAATTTTTCATTTGCTCAAGGCAGCTAACAATTTTTTTATCTACCCAATGCAGCTAACAAATTTTTCATTTGCTCTAGGCAGCTAACAAGGTACAGAACATAGTTAACCGTTGACCATCAACACTTACCTGATCATTGCCCTGCAGTCTTTGTCGCCTGTGTATGTCACCACATACAGGTTGGGAGCCCAAAATTCAAACTCTCTCTCCCAGTTGATGATTGTGGATAGTGGCGCACTGACCAAGAATGGTCCCTTACAATGACCCTGAAAAAGATTTTACTTTGTTAGTTCATGGTCTGCATGACAGACAGACAGACAAACCCTGATGCATGGATGTTGAAGAAAAGCATGACAGATAGTTCCCTAAGTGTCACCCTGCTAAAGTATATGATACAACAAACTGTATACAGTGATTGTGGTCCCTAAAGGTTATCATGCCAAAGTATGTAACACAACAAACAGAAAGTCTAGTCCCTTCCTTATTATATCACAGCAACAGATAATGTGCATACTCAAAACAAGATGTGTTTGTGAAACACTATGCCCCTGACCTTGGCCTTAATAAGTCATCCCTAAAACTGTTCGCCACCATAAGTTGCACATGCATGCTAAGTTTGAAGTATGTATGTTGAATGGTGACAAAGTTATTGCCAATCTAAATTTGACCTGTAATTTGAACTTGATGTATGACATTGACCTTAATAAGTCACTAAAAATGTTTGCCTCTATAAGTTGCACAACCATGCCAAGTTTGAAGTGTGCATGTCCAATAGCTACTAAATAATAGCCAACCTTAAAGTTGGGAACAAACCAACCAACAGACAGACATAAAAATCGAAATTTCTCCACCAAACCCTATGTTTCTCCACCAAACCCTGTTATGACCACTTTTAGATTCGTCTCTTCGAGAAGATTCTAAAGAGTGGTCACAACATAGAGTTAATAAATGATTTATGTTTGAAAAGTTACGCATCTTATCTGGACCTCTGTTATACAGTGACTACAGGAAGTAGAAGAAATAAGTGTCACCCTGCTAAATCACATAAGACAACAAACAGATAAGTCCCTACCTCACTATACAGTGACGACAAGAAGGCTATTGTTTGGATGGTTTTGCCAAGACCCATCTCATCTGCCAGGATGGTGTCTGTGCCGTTAGCCCAGGAGTAGCGAAGCCAGTTCAAACCTTCTAACTGGTAACCGTGAAGGGAACCACCAGTTGACTTGATGTATTCCGGGTCACCTTGCATCTGCTTCCTCAGCTATGAGAGATTACGGAAATAAATTGTATTAAAAGTTGCTGCTACTGAAGTTGTCTGATCAGGATCTGCTCTGTTTGCTTATAGAATTATACATATATATCTGATTCTAGAGTTTTTACCAGATTTGCAAAAACATTTCTTAAGTCATAATAAATATATAGCTCATTAATATTCATAAAATACATTATTATTTGCATCTATATTCATGGAGTAAAGGTTTAACAAAGAATCAACTTAATATCCTCAACTGGCCCATTATAATGCATTTGGAAACCCAAGCACATTTTGTCCCATTTTTACTGCTTCCATTTAACCCTTTCTTTCATATAAATGTGTTTTCATGCATTTGCAAACAGAGTAGACCATGATCAGATGGCTCCCTATCTCATCAGAACCCAAACTGTTCGACTCTCTGATCGTATTTATGAAACAAAAATGGAAGTAATAACAAATTTCAAAACTTGTGGCAGATGACAATCATTTAGCATAACAAGAGCCGCATGCCAACGCTCATCTGATTTGTCCACTGCATACACTTCTCCTCAGAGATCTACCAACCTATGAAGTTCCATGCTGATACCTCTTATACTTTGTTATTAATCAGATACATTAAAGTTATTGCAATCCGCCGCCACCGCCGACGACACCAACAACTACAACAACGCCAATGACCAAGTGATTACAATAGTGCGACGTTTCTTGGAAACAGACAAGCTAAAAATAATTAATCTGAGATACAATAAAACCCCTCCAAACCAGAATTCTAGTAGATAAGAATTTAGATTGCTTTAGGCAGGTGGCTGCTAGATGCAGGGTAAGCTTTCTGCATGACTTTCACCCTGCATTAAGCGGTCACCTGTCTCCAAGACTGATATTTATACTAAATTTAATGTCCAGTTTAGAGGGGTTATACTGTATGAGTAGACTTACATCTGCTGTGGGGTAGGCTGGGGGAACATTTGGGGGTCTTGGCGAGTCAGCAGCATCGTCATCTCTTCTTTTCTTATTTCCCTTTCCTTTGCCCTTTTTGCGGGTGTCTTCTGTTCCGCTGTGGAACATTATTTTCCTGAAATTGGGAGAGGAAAGTGATTGAAGGGACAAATGTGTAACCAGATGGCTCCTGAAGTCTCCATCAGTTTCATTTTGATAGTACTGACTGTATTTACATCAACTGCAGAACACCAGTTATAATGAAACTTAGATCTATATGTATCCATATGATATACATGCCCCCAAAGGGCCCCAACTAATAACTAAATGTATGGATGAGCAGCTACAGTATGATATATAACATGGGCTATAACTCTAGTATTACTTAGTACATATCCTAACCATACCACTGGTAAGCTATTCACTTATGATCAACCATTCTACAAAGGTTCAAGACTCCTGGGTCCATGCTTATAAAGCTTTTAGTTGAGTCTGAGTTTCATTCTCAAGCTTTTGATTGGTCAGATTTGAGTTCTCAAGCTTTTGATTGGTCAGATTTGAGCCAAAGGCTCAAATCTGACCAATCAAAAGCTTGAGAACGATCTCAGACTCAACTAAAAGCTTTTTAAGCATGGACCCAGGTTAAATAATAAATCTAAATGCTCACTTTTAAATAATGTGGGGGAATAAACATCTTGGATCTTAATGAATTTAAAAAACTACCAAAATCTTCTGTACAACTGAACCCTGTGTAAAACTCAGTTCCAGTCAGCATGCACTTAATATCACAATTATACTCAAAATGTGTAAATTAAATTTTCATTGAATAATAGACTTTTTTGCCTCCATCAAACCCTTTGCTGTTAGCACAATTTAGAAATGTCCCTACTGGACGATTCTAAAGAGTGGTCCAAACATAGTTTGGTGAAGAATGCAAAATACACCCTTTATTTAACCCTTTCCTTCATATAAACACCTTTTCCCTATCGTCAACGGGGGCATAAAAAAATCTAATTATTATTAATGATGTCTGACATTATTTCTTACATGAATAGAATGAATGAATGAATGAATGGTGTTTATTCTTACATGAATAGTGAACAGGGAAAGGTTTAAGACTCTAACTTACTTTAGGTTCTCGTAATTTTCGACATGCTGTTTGAACTCTGGAACTTCACTGTCATCAGCCTCCCAGGTGGCCATGTCGTAGTTTAGGTCACGCCATTTGACCAAGTAGTAGTTCACCCCCTTCTCAAACCTGGTTGGAAGAAAGACCATATACCCAGATAAGATGTGTAAATTCAAACTCTCAAGAATAGCTTCTGTATTTCTCCAGGTAAAGGTAACTTTGTACAACAGAAATTATCGTAAGTTCTACTATATGAAAATTGCAACTTCCAGCTGTCTTTCTTAACCCATTCCCTCATAGGCTATTTTTAGATCCAACCACTTTGAATAAATCTACCGAAAAGGAGCATTTACTAGAGCAAAGGAAAATTTTAGAATCTTGTAGTTTGAAACCATTGTGATAAATAGAGCATTTGCTCCTATAGGAGCAAATGCTCTATTTATCACAATGGTTTCACAAAGTGACTTTTATAGAGTCGTCAATATGAGGGAATGGGTTAAAGTGGATGCCAAAGCTGTTGATAAGAGTAGCACTGGTGTATCAAAATTTTATTTCTCATCCAAACCCAATCTTGTTGGCACTAATGAATACTAATGTGTATAATCAAGTTTTTCTAGATTTCCTAAAAATGCCATTTCTAGCTTTCTGGTAGAGAACCTAAAAAGATGCCATGATTTCAACATCTGAATCTGCATCGGTAATGTATGCCAATGGCCAAGTGCTCTTTTTCATTGTAACTCTAGCAAAAACAAAAGGTCTGTTTCATATCCCATACTTGTGGTTCATGATCCTATGTATCAGCAGCCATTCCGGACGGACACCATACTTGTAGAACCTGTCCTCGAGGTTTTCACTGTCATAGGTCGCCTTCTTCTTGTCCTTGCCACCATAACTACTACCGTCCTCCAGGGGTGGCGGTTCATCCATGTCATTCTTTCGAGTATACATACGCAACATGGCTGGATGGTATACGTCCATCTACACAGAAAAATTGAAGCCACAAGTGTAAAATTTCTAAAACAGAACAAAGGTCCTTCTGTAGTAATTTAATTATCTACTTACATACTGTGGTTACAGTAAAACCTCTCTAAATTTAAAAATGGAATTTTGATAGAGAAGAATTGGGGTCTATTTAGGAAGGTGGCTGCTTAATGCAGGGTGAAAGTCTGACATATAGAAAGAACCAAATTTCATCATTTTGATAGTTTTTTGTTTATTAATCAGAAATGGAGGAGCCAATTTTAATTTAATATTCAATAGGTTAAGGATTAAAACTGTCAGATTGACTTATTCAGCTTTACACCCAGGTCACAAGACACAAGTAAAGGTCCAAAATGTTTGATTATATTTGTTATTTTAATTTATGAGTAATCCTCCTACTTGTTTTTTACTTGTAGCACTTTTTTCAATCTGTATCCTGCCAAGTGCGACATGATTGGCATTTATAAACAGCTGCATCTCATCAGAACCCAATTTATTGGCATTTACATCAGGACCCATACTGTTTGAATACTAGTACAGTAAAAACTCTATTATTGAACCACTCAAAAACTTATAATTACTGGTCTTTAACATATTGCCTAAAAGGACATCAATTCTACATTACTGTAATTTCTCAAAAGTTTTAGCTAACTAGAAGTAAGTAATAAATGTTAAAATTTGTAATTTTGTTAAGCCTTACCTGGAGTTCTGATATCCAGCTGCAGTGCCACATGGACAGTGCGACCCAGCGCACAAAGTACTCCCTCTCTGGCTTGTGGTCCTAGCAAAAAATTAATATAATGTTAACCCTTCTCTTGCTGAATTTTAAAATACATTTCTCCTTCTTTACTTATGCCCTGTTGTATAATTACATATATCGTCACTGTCTACAATTATTTCTCTGTGCAATCACTGCTGTGGAGTGCATTTGTTGCACAATCAATTTGTAAATAGTGCAGACCCTGATGAAACAGCTCCTGCAGGAGCTGTCTCATCTGGATCTTCACTATTTACAAGTAGGTATATTGACGCGAATATCAAGCGAAGGGTTAAAACATGCTAATTTAGTTCAACTCCGCTACCTATCACAAACCAACAGATAAAGGTGCTTAGTGTCACACAGGATTATCTCCCCTCCTTGCTGACAAATACTAAAATTGTCATTCCTCAATCAAACACAAACGTTGTGACCACTCTTTAGAACCGTCACAACATAGGATTTGATGAAGAAATACAGGTAAAATGTTCACAGCATTCACATTTTACCTAATTGTGCAACTTCGTTACCTAGCAAAATAAATTTGTCAAAATTGGACAAACCCTTCACTTTATGAATATTTATGTAAACAAAAGTTTCTGACAAAAGAAAAAATTGTAGAATCACATCTATATACAGTAAAACGTTGATTATCCGAACACTAAAATACGTATTATTATCGATCTTTAAGACAGGTGGCAGCTTAATGCATGGTGAAAGTCACGCAGAAAGCTCCTAGAGGAGCTTTCTGCGTGACTTTCATCATGCATTAAGCAGCCACCTGCTTAAAAGGGTCTAAATTCGTTTATAACGAAAATTCGAATAATCGAGGATTTACTGTAATTCCTAAAGACAGCAGAGCAAATCTTGATCAGACGACTCCTACATGAGTCATCCGATCAAGGTCTATCAAACTCTGTTTGCAAAGACGTCACAAAGTGTCTCTATCACACATAAACGATTGTTAAATAATTAATATGCAAGAGAATTGTTCTATCGTTAAGTAATTTTAACCCAATCCCTCATATAAAATGCATTTTCACCCCTTTGCAAACAGAGAAGGAGTCGTCTGATCAAAGTCTGCTCTGTTTGCTTATGGGATTATAAAGACCTGATCATTGTCTTTGTCAAAACCAAAAAATTCCTTGAAAATTAGACAATACAGTGCTCCCTCCATTAACGTCACCTCTAAACAACGGTTCCCTCCCCATAGCGACAACGTGTATTCCCCCCGGAGGATTTTCAAGTAAAACTCCCTCCCGCGAACGATACCTCTCTACAACGGCTAACGACATGTATATTTGTAGCCGGACGGTAACATTTACCTCCCTTCAACGGTACTTCAGCTGAACGTAATTTTCTGAAAACTGAACAAAAGCAACCAAGCATGTTAAAGATGATTGGTCCCAATGACACTAAACTTAATGTAATTAACGGCCGCCTGTTACCTTACTAGCTCCGAGCAATAATTCAGTCAACCATAGCTAATCCGTTGTGCGACTCGAGCGACAATTCGTGTGTAAATCCATTATGACACACTGACACCTACATGCTGTTGTGTATGACTGATTAAGAGAATACTGAATTTCAATTGAGAAACACGTTTTCTATATTTATAAAGTAAAAGAAATATTGTCGGTTAAATTCGTTTATTTCTCTCTTGTTCCAGAACGATAACAATAGGTGCGTTCGATCTGTCACTTCTAGAAAAAGATCGTGTGACAGAAATAAATTTCAATCGAGTTCGGTCATAAACTGAACTTAGAAACTAAACATTCCTCACGGCAACAGTACTCTTGTCAAATTTGAACATAAATGCGTAATGATTTTTATTCCGTTTTCCTCTAATTTTCTCAGAAGGAAACGGTGAATAAAATAGAACATGTTCTTCCGAACAATTCTACTCCTGGTGGACCTAATCGCACACGTTCATTTTTCAACTTGCGGATTGCGATTCGTGGACGTAGGGAAACATTTTGTTATGCATTCTAAACAGGTCTGTCTGTCTGTTAATCTGTTTATCTATCTACCTATTTATTAAATCATCAACGCATACATCCATCTGTCAAAATACGTCTGTGTAGTGTTCCCTCCCAACAACAACACCCTCCGCACAACGGCACTTTTATGTGTTTCCGTAAAGTGTCGTTGTTCGGAGGGAGCACTGTATAAAAATTAAGTTAATAAATATTCATGACGTGATTATGTTCATTAGGAAAGGGTTAAACACGTCACACACAAGAGAGTGACAAATCGGGACTTACGGGGGTTGATTTGGGCTCCAGGTGATGTTCATGGGTGTGATCCATCTCTTCCATTGATTTTTCTGGCTTTGGAGGCTCCGTCCATCGCCACGTCAAAATCTTAGCTACCCGTGCCTTGATAGGTGGACACTACAACAGACAATAGAAAATTATGGTTACTTAGTTAGTAAGGATGGGGAGACTTGTTGTATCAATAAAATGTGAATTCTTAATCTAAAGTCTTTTGAATGATTTTCAAACTCCCTTTCATGCTCATAACAGAGGTATAAATATTGTAATTAATCTGTACAAAAAATCTTTTTGTACTCATTAGATAAGTCTCTCTAGAACATTAGTATTTGTTAGAATAGTCTCTCCGGAACATTTGTACTCTGACATTAGAATAGTCTCTCTGGAACATTTGTACTCATTCAAATAGTATTTCCGGAACATTTGCACTTATTAGAAAGTCTCTCCGGAACATCTGTACTCATTAGAATGGTCTCTCTGGAATATTTGTAGTCTTAATAATAGTCTCTCAAACATTTGTACTCATTAGAATAGTCTGGACAGAGGACCGAACCCAACAGCAAAAATTTATTTGCTCTAATTTTACAGGTTTAACCAATAGATATAAAACAGTTTAGGTATGATTGTAACTTACCGAGCATCGTGGGCACACCCATTCCTCCTTTGGCACATCCTTTACTGGAGGGTTCAAACAGTGGGGATGGTAGGCTGAGGGGCACGTGTCACAGCACATCAGCTCACCACCATCCTTACATACACGACAAAACTCGTTGTGGTCATCTTCCTCTGGCGGCTCTCCACCCTGGATTCCTCCCTCCTCCTGCAACAGAGATCACATTAATTTTAAACCCTTTCCCTGTTGAATATTCTTGAAAGAAATAATGCATTCATGAATATTAATAAGATTAGTGTTTATAAAGGCACATGAACTCAGAAATTTAGGATCATATCTATATTATTGACCTGGGTCTACTCTGTTTGCAAAGACGTGAAAAGGCATTTCTATGATGGAAAGGGTTCACCCATTTACTTTCATATTAGAATCATCCATTTTTCATGTAGAAGAGATATCCAAACAAAATACATGTTGGTATCAACCACCAGCACCAACTGGTAAACCCTTTACCTATTTAATATTCATGTAAGAAAAAAATTCAACATGAATATTTTATTATAATTAGCTCAATTTTTATAATAAGTGAAATTTTTGGCTCTGACCAAAAACTATAATCAGATCTATCAAAAACAAACAGAGCAGACCCTGATCAGACGTCTCCAACAGGAGTGTGAAAGGGTAAATATGTGACAATGAGGGACAGGGCTAAGCAAACAGCACACAATCTTATGGCCAGAGTGCCATGGGGTCCTAGTTTTCATTGTCTTAAAACTTACACAATGTGGGCATGACCATTTCCCTTCAGGGGCCTCCTCTAGTTCTGGCTCCAGACACACCAAGTGATATGCTCTTGGGCACGTGTCACACAGAATTATTTCCCCTCCCTGCTGACAAACTTCGCAGTAATCCTGATGGTCCGTCTGCAAAAGAAACATGTATACTGTTTATGATGTTAAGACAAAAGTATTGTTGTCAATCAACGATAAAATGAATAAATGAACAATGAACAAATAAATCAGTTTGGATTGCAAAATCCTTTCCCTTAACTCCATAAATTTACCTTTATAAACAGAGTAGACCCAGATCAGATGACTCCTATAGGAGCCATCTGATCAGGGTCTGCTCTGTTTGCTTAAGGAATAATATAGATCTGCTCCTCCATTTTCTGCTGTTGAAAATAAATCCATATTACTAACCCTTCTCTTGCTGAATTCTAAAATACATTTCTCCTTCTTTACCCATGCCCTGTTGTATAATTACATATATCTTCACTGTCTACACATATTTCGCTCTGCGATCACTGCTGTGGAGTGCACTGGTTGCACAATCAACTTGTAAATAGTGCAGACCCTGATGAGACAGCTCCTGCAGGAGCTGTCTCATCTGGGTCTTCACTATTTACAGGTAGGTATATTGACGTGAATAGCAAGCGAAGGGTTAATATGCCATTGTAAAAATTAATCTAATTTATATTCATGATGTCATAATTTCTTCCATAAATATTCATGGAGAAAATGGTTAAACCTTCAAGTCTCATTTTTTTTCTTAAGGAGTAGGCTTAAAGGTATCATTTGCTCATTCTGATCTCCAAAACATTTGTTGTACTTTTCAATTTGCCCATACATTTTCGTAAATCATCTCAAAGCTATGTAACTCATATAGGTCAATATACATGATACAGCTATGCATATACATGAATGATGATGCAGTTAATGCGTTACGCATATACGTGATATAGAGGATCTGCTGCGAGTTGTCTTTTAAGATCACATGTTCCTAAACGAGCCTTAGAAAATGTCATTTGTTGAGCCTTGGTTTCCATGGTTTGACGTCACACATGACGTAATATATATTCTAAAGTGATCTTACACGTGTTGCAGATAAGGGAATCTTAATCCGTTGTTCTAACTCGGAGATAAGGGAAGGTATGATAGAAAAAGTTATACATGTAGTAGATGTGTTTAAACGTATGCATGATAAAGTTATCCATATACATGATGAAACTTTCCAATAATAATGACATCATGAATATGATTAACTAGTAAATTCATAAATTAATGGCATCATGATAATGGACTTTTGTCCATGGCAGAAACTTTAGAATCAGATCTATATTATTCAATAAATAAACAAAGCAGACTCTGATTAGACAGTTCATACAGAAGCCATCTGATTTTGTTCTACTCTGTTTGCAAAGGCATATGCATGGAATATATTCAAGACATTAAACCACAAGAGCGTTTGGAGGAACACATGTGTCACCTGCTTGAAGGTGACACAAAAACTGTTAATTCGCTGGAGTGCGAAAATCAGAACAAAGGGGAAAAACTAAAAAAGAATTGCATGTAGAGTGACGAACCTTAGTTACATCAATGGTCCTCAATGAGAGGAAGACACATGTGAAATTTGAAAGCACTATAATGATAAGTTTAGAAATGACAACCCAAAAAAGGAAGACAGATGACAGAAAAGTGATCCCTAAGTGACACACTGCCTCTTAGCAGGTGACACAATAAAGGAAGCTTAGAATCACTAATTCAAATTTCATCATAAATATGGAAAAATTGATCTAGCAGCTCCTACCTCATAACCATCTTCCTCCCCTCCAAAGGACTTCCCTAATTTTAGCCTCTTTTTGCCCTTGAATCCCTTGCCCTTTTTCCCCTTCCGTTTGGGTTTCTCTTCCTTCTCCTGTTCGGCTATTATGCTGGCTTCCTCTAGTTGTCTCTCAAACTCCTCGTCACTTGTGTTGTTGCCGCCATCTCCATCATCCTGTAAGCCCTTTACATAATGAATAATCATGCCTGTCTCTACACCCATTACACAATACATACTCATACCTGTCTTTATACCGTTTACACAATGAATATTCATACCTGTCTCTATACCGTTTACACAATGGATATTCATACCTGTCTCTATACCGTTTACACAATGAATATTCATACCTGTCTCTACACATTAATTATTCATCATACCTTGTCTATACCTACTCATTTAACCCTTTCCCTGTTCATTATTCACATAAGAAATGTAATTCATGTAAGACAATATGAATATTTATTAATTGTTATAATGTTAACTTTTCAAGGATTTTTTTGCTTTGAAAAAAAAAAGTAGAATCGGTTCTATATGTCAAAAGCAACCAGAGCAGACCCTCATCAGACTGCTCCTGTAAGAGCCATCTGATCTGGATCTACTGTTTGCAAAAGCGTGAAAAGGCATTTATATGAGGGAAAGGGCTAAGAAATAATCCCATTAATAAAACCTAATTCATGTATAAAAAATATTAACCCATTCCTCATATTGACGCCTCTGCAAAAGTCACCTGTTGAAACCATTTTGATAAATAGAGCATTTGCTCAAATAGGAGCAAATGCTCTATTTATCACAATGGTTTCAAACTACAAAATTCTTAAGTTTTTCTTTTCTCTAGTTAATGCTCCTTTTCTGTAGATTTATTCAAAGTGGTTTGATCTAAAAATAGCCTATGAGGTAATGGGTTAAATAAGGAATTTCATTGCCATAGCAAACAGTAGAAAATGTTAACACTTTTGCCACAAAATTATGTTACCACAAATATGCTGCCTATATGCAAACAGTTAATATGTGTGCTACATCTTTGTTTCAGTGTCAAATGAAATATTATTGTCTAAGGAGAATTTAAAATATCAACAACACAGAAAAAGCTAAATGGCACAATGAAATAATATTATCAGTGTAAACTCTGTCTGACTGACCAGTGAATTTCTTAACCCTTTATATGTTGAAGAAATAGATCAATCAAATTCCATTTAATAGCAAACACAGCAGACCCTGAACAGACAGCTCCTACTCTGCAGATGCTTCAAAAGACGTTTATATGAAGAAAGGTTTAAAACAGCATCTGATCTAGATTTGAAACTGCCTTACAGAACTCCCCTTTTTCCTGCGTTTCCTCTTGGCTGACGACAGCTTGATCTTCAGCGGGGCAACAGACTTCTTGCCTCTCTTCTTTTTGTTTGAGCCTTTCTCTTCCTGCAATAGTTAAAAGAAAAACTCAACACTCATTTAACCCTTTCCCTGTTACATATTCATGAAAGAAATAACAACATTGAAATAAAGTATCTATGCAAGTCTTTAACAAGAGAAAAGGATTTTTTTTTTAAAATTTTGTACTTTGAAACCACTGTGATAAATAGAGCATTTGCTCCTATAGGAGCAAATGCTCTATTTATCACAATGGTTTCACAAAGTGACTTTTACAGAGTCGTCAAAAGACGTCAATATGAGGGAATGGGTTAAGCAGATGCCTGCTTGAAAGACACATGTATAACTACTTCTTTATTAAAATTCTGGATCATAGGAGTTTTTCAGAATGCCCTATCTAGAGTTAAAAGGTAAATAATCCTTTCCTCCATAAATACGCCTTTCTATGCCTCTGTAAAAGTCACTTTTTGAAACCATTGTGATAAATAGAGCATTTGCTCCTCAGGAGCAAATGCTCTATTTATCACAATCGTTTCAGAACTAAAAAGTTCTGAAATGTTCCTTTTCTCTAGTTAATGCTCCTTTTGGGTAGATTTATTCAAAGTATATGGATGTAAAAATCGCCTATGGAGGAAAGGGATAACTGGGAGTTTTTACTAATTCCACCCACGCATGCTTATAAGAATCATAGCACTATAAATTTTACAACACTTCTGAACATCTGACACAACAATCCAAACTTTCAGTCAGATTACACTTACTACTTCTTCCTCTTCTTCCTCCTCTGGTTCTTCATAGTCTGCCCCCTTCTTTTTCTTTGGTCCTCGTCTCTTCTTTGGCTTCTCCTCTACATATTCCTCATCTTCAAACTCTTCATCTGCAATCAAGGAATATTAATATCAATGTTTCAATCAGTATTTCTTAGTTCATGCTTTCCCGTATGAACAGTTTTGCATGAATTGATAATTTCATGAGTATCACCTTGAACACCTAATGTAAAAGTTTCACGGAAATTTTGGGCAAAGTCGATAACTGTAGGAACATTATTTTACAAATCTACATAATTTCACGAGCAAGCAGAGCAGACCCTTTCATATCTTTGCAAACAGAGCAGACCAAGATCAGATAGCTCCAACAGGAGCTGTCTGATCTGGATCTACTGTTTACAAAGTTGTGAAAAAGCATTTGTATGAAGAAAAGGGTTAACAGATCCAAAATGTGTTTTGTATGAAACTCATTTTCTTTCAAAGGGAGTTTCTGGAAAAATCTGTTTGCCAGTGCGACCTTAAGATTAATTTGTGGCATAAACAGTGTAGACCCTTAAAAAAGGGCTCCTTCAAAAATTCCTCTGATCTGGATCTACACTCTTTGCCTATGTCCACTTTTAGGGACACAGATCACAGATGGGGTTATTATTGACAGTTGTCTATCTAGTTCAGATCTATGCATTTGAGACTATATTTAAAAAGGTTACAATATTGAAGATAATAACAGATAACATTTTAAAATGCTTTCATACACCATTACATCTCATAAGGATCAAAACTGCTGGACACACTGCCTATATTTTTGTTCAAGAGAAATATATGAAACATTGGAGCAAACAATATATATTAACAGGACAATTACTTAACCCATTCCTCCATAGGCTATTTTTAGACCCAACCTCTTTGAATAAATCTACTGAAAAGGAGTATTAACTAGAGAAAAGGAAAATTATAGAATTTTGTAGTTTGAAACCATTGTGATAAATAGCGCATTTGCTCCTATAGGAGCAAACGCTCTATTTATAACAATGGTTTCATAAATTTAGTTTTACAGAGGCGTAGAAAGGCGTATTTATGGAGGAATGGGTTAACCAGCCCATTTTCTCATATTGATGCATCTATAAAAGTTACTTTTTGAAATCAGTGTGATAAATATAGAGCATTCGCTCCTATGGAGCAAATGCTCTATTTAGGAACATATCTACATAATTTCACAAGCAAAGTGACAAAGAAAATGAATTGGAGCCACACCATAAAAACATGTGCTTTACAATGTTTTCAAAACTGTTCAATTCTTAAATTTTCCGTTTTCTAGTAAATGCTCCATTTTCAGTACATTTATTCTGTGTAGCCTATAAGCAAATTGTTTAAAGCTTGCAAAAAGATTATCAATAAGTTCCACTGAGCAGCTTACCTTCTATAGCAGCAAGGGCTTTTTTGGATTTCTTTGTGGTCCTCCTTCGTTTGCCCCTGTCCTCACTGTATTCCTCTTCATTCTGCCCTCCCTCAGGTTCTTCTTCTGCTTCCTCTGTTTCTGGCTCAGCCACCTTAGGCTTGCGACCTCGTCGCCGCTTGCTGGCTGATGCCTTCTCCTCAGTATAGTAATCTTCAGCTGTATCATCATCTGTCACAAAGAAAATGAATTGGAGACACACCATGTACTTCTGGGGTTTAGCATACCGTGGATACCCAGATCAAGTGTTGAAATGTTCAATATGCCTTTCTGTGCTTTTGCAAACAGAGCAGACCAAGATCACCCTGCTCTTGTAGGAACCATCTGATTAGGGTCTGCTCTGTTTGTTTATAATATAGAAATAATTCTAGAGTTTCTACTAATATGACAAAAATCCTTGTGTCTATGTGCTATTATGACAATTAATCTAATGAACATGTCAATATTTCTTTCATCAGTATTTTGCTACTAAATTCATATACTATTAAGTAAGTAATATTGATTATTGTCAGTGTAATTTATCCATGCTCAAATATGCATGGGAAAATAATAGTGTTGAAAGAAGGTCATCAGCTTCCATCCAATATCAAATAATTTATCCCGTCTTCTTCTAGTTTAATAGTATTAATTGACTTAAAGTGTTCTAACAAGTAAATTTAACCCTTTGCTCCATACAGACATGCCTTTGCATACAAAGAAGACCCAAATCAGACATCTGCAGTAGGAGCTTTCTAATCAGTGTCTGCTCTGTTATGATAACTAGAACTGTAAGCCAAAGGCTAACGAATACCCCCCACTTGTCTGCTTGTCAGAACACCTATCATCAATCTGAACATATGTACATACAGAAATGTGAAGAGATTTAAAAACAATACATGCCCCAACCCAATTTATGTAATAAAAATGAAGAATAATTCAGAGAAATAAGATCCTTTCATGAGGTTTTTGTCAAATCCAAAGTTCTAAAGCTAGGTACCTTTTCAGAAAAACATTAAGTTCAAGGACCATAACTCTTGACAAAAAATTATTCAACCAGACCGATAATTGAACTTAAGCTGTATCTCATCTAGATCTATTTTTATGTTAAATATGAAGTTAATATCTGCAACCACTTCCAAAGAAAGACTGGAAAATTGAAAATTTGACAAAAAAATAAAGTTCAAGGGCCATAACTCTGGCAAAAATTATTCAAACAGACTGAGATTGGGAATTAAGCTGTAAATCATCTAGAGTTAGCTTTATGCCAAATATAAAGTTAATATCTGCAATCACTTCCAAATAAAGTCTGGAAAATCCCAAATTTGAAGAAAAAAATTAAAGTTCAAGGGCAATAACTCTGGAAATAATTATTCAACCGGACTGAGATTGTAACATAAGCTGTACATTATCTAGATTTAGCTTTGTACTAAATATAGAATTGATATCTCAAGTCAGTTCCATAGAAAGTCCAGAAAACTGGAAAACATTAGTAGGGGACTAAAAAGGGGAGATAACTCCTGAAGTAGTGGTCCGATCGTAACGGAAATATGCGGTGCACAGGTTTATATGGTCATATGGCTATATATGTACTTTCAACAAAATTGAAGCAAAACTGTAGAAGAAGAAGGCCGGACAAAATTGTGTCCACGGACGGACAGACGGACAGACGGACAGACGGACAACCTGATTCCAGTATACCCCCCCCCCCAAACTTCGTTGTGGGGGGTATAATAATTATATGCCTACCAGACTCCTTTGCAGGGGTCTCTTCAACCTTGTCTTCAGGTAAGAATTCCTTGGTTTCTGTCGGACTGGTCAGCCCCACTTTAGATTTTTTGTATTGTCCAGCAGCATGATTAAACTCTCGCCATTTTGCCGCAATCAGGGTCACAAGTTTTGCCACGGGAGTTTTAGGGTTCTGTTCAGCAAGGAGTGGCTGAATGTGCTCCCTGAAGAGTTTATAGTTTGTCAGAGCTTCAAAGTCTTCCTCTGCATATTCTAGCTCAATGTTTGCCAGTCCAAACTTCTTTGCTATATCTTCAGATGTCTCAGGACCAGGCTTGAACAAAAAAGATAAGACAGTTAAAAATGAATTTGTACTTACAAACTAATCTGATTGGGAAAGCATATCAATTCGTGCATACAAGTGAAATTTCCACAATTTTGGTAATAGTGTACATCTGCAAAGGGTTTAGCATATAATTAACCAGGGGTGGCGAAATCAAACGTCCGTATTGTCCGTGTTGTCCCAAAGCCATAACGGACAAGTGAAATTTTGTAGGTTTTTGTTATTAATTCATCATACGGACAAGTAGGAAATAGCTTTTAACAAAAACGGACAAGTCATCCAAAATAAGATTTCGCCACCCCTGTTAACCCCACACCACCTCCATGAATATTCTATTTATGTAAGAAATTGATATCATGAATATTTAATTTTCTTAGCTACTTCCTTAAATACTATACAAACCAAGTTACCACAAAAAGAGTTGACCCTAATCAGACGAATCCTACAAGAGACATCTAATCTGGGTCTTCTCTGTTCACAAAGGTACAAAATGGTACCATCAAAAACAGTATCTCCACCAGGTGAAGGGTTAATTGTATGGGCATGTTTTCACTACTGAATTTAACCAGTTACTGGCAGTCAAACACTCGAAGTAAGAGTATATACAGAAGAATCTCTCTGAGGTAACTACATGTAGAGTAAATTAACCCATTCCCACGTAGGATTTTTTTTAGATCCAACTACTTTGAATAAATCTACCGAAAGGAGCATTAACTAGAGAAAAGGAAAATTTTAGGATTTTGTAGTTTTAAACCATTGTGATAAATAGAGCATTTGCTCCAACAGTAGCAAATGCTCTTTTTATCACAATGGTTTCAAAAAGTGGCTTTACAGAGGCGTAGAAAGGCGTATCTATGGAGGAAAGGGTTAATATTAGTGACAGACTTTGGCCACTGTGGAGGTTTTACTTAACCCTTTCCCTCATATAAATGCCTTTTTCACACATTTGCAAACATAGTAGACTCTATAGGAGCCGTCTAATCAGGGTCTGGTCTTTTTGCTAAAGGAATTTGATAGATCTGTTTCTCTAATTTCTAAAATGGTTACAATAGTCCACCTTCCATTTTTCATCGTAACTATTTTGTCCATGATTATTCAGTAGGTACTGAAATTTGAAATAAACATATATTCATGCAAGAAATAATGATGCCACAAAATACTTATTAGCTTGATTTTTATAATGTAAACTTTTAAAGGGATGTTTTTGCTTTAAAGAAAACTGTAGAATCAGATCTTTATCATGTCAAAAACAAACAGAGCAGACTCTGATTAGACGGCTTCAGCCATCTGATGTGGGTTTACTGTTTACATGTTTAAAGGCATAAAAAAGAACATTTATGGAATAGAACTATAGGGTTAATCAGAGGGCCAATTTATCACTCTTCTGAGATTTTATATTAGCACCTCCTTCCTTAGTATAGCAGAAATTGTTATGAATTTGTAAACGATAATGTATTTCTTCAAGGTGCTAATGACCACATCATAGTTCGATAACTTAATTCTTTCGACACTAAATAACCTTGGTTTGCATAAACTGATGTCTGCTGCAAGTCTGAAAATAGTTTTCTTCAATTTCTTTTTATGACCCCGATTTGACCTTTGACCTTGATGTATGACCTTGACCTTAATAAGTCACCCTTAAAAGTGTTTGCCTCCATAACTTGCACATGCATGCCAAGTTTAAGGTATGTATGTGCAATGGCTACAAAATTATTACAGTTGGGAACCGACCAACAAACCAACTGATGATAGAAAGAGCAAAAGCAATATGCCCCCAACCCCTTTACTCATATCAGGGTCTGCCCGATGATTGATCTTGGTCTGCACAATTTGTATGTCATAATACTTGAAATAAACAATCACAAAGTACTTGGCAAATAAAAGAACTATGTTGTCAAGAAAAATCAAATAACCCAACAACAGAGCAACAAATAAAGATGTATATTAAGAGATGATTCTAAAGAGTAGTCACAATAAAGAGTTTGTTGGAAAAATAAAGAACCTATTAATGAAAATGTTTTAATTTATGCATCTTTTTCTGGGCCACTGAAAAAGCATATTGTCCTAAGCCACCATGCAGCATTATTACACCAAGTTCTAAGGAGCTCACTCACCCTTGGTCTGTCTCTCGGTGTGGCTAAATCTAACATGGCCTTGTCTTTCTTTTTCTTCTTGTGTTTTTCTTCATCAGATCCCTGCAGAAACATGTAAGGCAGAAATAGATACCTTTACCGTACACTAAGATAGATGTCAGGTACAGAGAGAAAAACATTTAACCCTTTCCCTGTTCTATGTTATTCCAAATTTCGATACCTCCTAATTATTCATGGACCAAATAGTTACAACAAACTATGGAAGGTGGAAACTTTTAGCCATTTTACAAAGTAAAGAAACAAATCTTTCAAACTCCATCAGCAAACAGAGCAGACCCTGATAAGATGGCTCCTACAGGAGCCGTTTGATCTGGGTCTACTCTGTTTGCAAATGTGTGAAAAAAACATTTATATGAGGGAAAGGGCTATATTGATATGTGCCCTATTCTTTTAACCCTTTTCCTGTTCTATGCTTATTTCAAATTTCAATACCTACTGAATATGCATGGACAAATAGTTACAAGGATATATGGAAGGTGGAACATTATAGCCATTTTAGAAACAAAAGAAACAGATCTATCAAATTCAATTAGCAATCCGAGCAGACCCTGATCAGACGGCTCCTAGAAGCCCCCTGACCTGGGTGAAAAAGCCATTATGTAAAGAGTTAAGAGATTTTGATATATCAGTCTACCTCTTATCTACTGCTCTGTTAGCCAATTCCCTTAATCATAAGCTATTTTTAGATCCAACCTCTTTGGATAAAGCTACTAAAATGGAGTATTTACTATGGTAAACAAATGGAAAAGTTTAGAATTGTGTTGTTTCATAACCATCATGATAAATAGAGCATTTACGCCTATGGAGCAAATGCTCATAACAATGGTTTCACAATGTGACTTTTACTGAGGCGTTAATATGAGCTAAAGTTTCCTAAATTTGTTTCCTAAAATCAATAGATCTGGAGTTAACCCTTTCCTTTAATTATATAAATGCTTGTGCAGACACAGTATACACAGATCAGATGGCTCCTGTTGGAGTCCTCTGATCAGGGTCTGCTGTGTTTGCTTATAAATTATAATAGACATGTTTGCAGTGCAGTTTCTTTCAATGCATTCATGTGAACATATAAGATTATAAAAAAGTAACTAATAAATATTCATGATGTCACCATTTTTTACATGAATATTAAACAGGGAAAGTTAAACTGATTAAGTTACATACATGGCCATCATGATGCTTTTTCTTTTTCTTCTTCTTTTTTCCACTGCCATCCTTCTTCTTTCTTTTCTTTCCCTTTTTGTCTACATTTTGATCTTCATCTGCCTCTTGTTCTGCATCATCTGTAGAAATAAAGTTTTCATATTTTACATTTCATTATATCTATGGCAACCATTTCAATATTCATATAGTATACAGTTAACCCTCAAATTCAATAATTCAAAAATTGTGTGTAGAAGAATTTAGACATTTTGGAAAGGAGACCGCATAATGCAGGGTGGAAGTCATGCAGAAAGCTCCTTGGGAGCTTTCTGCATGACTTCCATCCTGCATTAAGCTGCCACCTGTCTTTAACAGTATCCAAGAATCATACAGCTTGGATCTTGAAACATCCAAAACTGATCAAAACTGAATCAAACTGTGTATAGCTGGGAAAATTTGACCTTGACCCTAACCTACTTAATTTGCATAAATCAAATTCGTAAAATTCCTATATGTATTTATATATATTATCTCATAAACAAACAGAGCAGTTCCTGATCAGACAGCTCCTACAGGGGCCATCTGATCTGGATCAACCCTGTTTGCAAAGGCATAAAAGACATATTTATGGAGTAACAGAGTAAATTGTTCAAATATTCATGGTGTCATTGTTTTAACCCATTCCCGCATATTGACGCCTCTGTAAAAGTAATTTTATGAAACCATTATGATAAATAGAGCATTTGCTCCACAGGAGCAAATGCCCTATTTATCACAATGGTTTCAAAACTACACAATTCTGAAAATTTCCTTTTCTCCAGTCAATGCTCCTTTTTGGTAGATTTAATCAAAGAGGCTAGGTCTTAAAATAGCCTAAGTGGGAATGGGTTAAATATTCAACAGGCAAAGGGATAAAGGTTAAATGAATGTATGATACAGAATAAAAATTTGATAAATAACTTATCCATTTACTCCATGAATATTCATGGAGGAAGTAAACACATCATGAACATTAGATTAATTTTTTAATGGCACATGGACACAAGAATCTTGGCTATGATAGACTGTCTTACTCTATATCACAAGCAAACAGAGCATACCCTGATTAGATGGCTACAGGAGCCATCTTATCTGGGTCAAGTCTGTTTGCAAAGGCATAGTAAGGCATAATTATGAAGTAAAGTTTTAATATACAAACTAGACACAATAACAAGAGCCGTGTACGACGACAACGCTCATCTGATTTGGTGCTTGTCCAGCTAAATTAAAACTTTTTGAAAAAAATAAAGGGCCATAACTCCAAATTCTTGAAATCAAGAGTTATGGTTCTTATGTAGGGTTCTTCTCCTCAATGAGATCTACCCACCTATGAAGTTTCATGTTGATACCTCTAATACATTTTGAGTAATGAGCTACATTAAAGTTTTTGCACGCCGCCGCAGACGACGACACCTACGACCTAGTGATCACAATAGCTCGACTTTTCTTTGTAACAGACAAGATAAAAATGAAAAAAATTGTGAAAATTTTTACATAAAACTAAGTCTTACAAGTATCTGTTAGCTTAACCCTTTCTTCCATAAATATGCCTTAAATTTCTACGCCTCTATAAAAGTCACTTTGTGAAACCATTGTGATAAATAGAGCATTTGCTCCTATAGGAGGCTGAGCATATGCTCCATTTATCACAATGGTTTCAAAACTACACAATTCTAAGCTTTTCCTTTTTCCTAGTAAATTCTCCTTTTCGGTAGATTTATTCAAAGAGGTTGGGTCTAAAAATAGCCTATGGAGGAAAGGGTGAAAGTCAACATACATGTTTGTTTTCTGATTATTTTTTTTCTTCAAACCAATAATATTCTGTAAATATCCATTATCCAGTTGTTACAACTTGTTAAATTGTGGACCCTGTACAAATTACCGTAATACATAAGAAAGTTTAATGTAGTTTTCTGACAAGATTTCAAATTATTACAGAACTTTTAAAACCTCTTAAATGTACAAGTGTACATCATAAAAATGATGAGTAATAAAAAATACATCAAGATTATCATACAAGAAACATCTGGGGGGTTTCCAGACAAGCTGAAAACTCAGTATTTAACCTTCTGCACTCAACTGTCGCCTGCAAATAATATCGTCTGCTGCAATTTGAAAAATACATTCTTCTTCCAATTCTTCTCTAAACCAGCATCAGAGTCGAACAGTCTGAATCCTGATGTGATGCCAAGTTACATGGTGTCTAATCTGGATCCAAACTGTTTGCAATGGTTATTACAAAGTCGCCAGTAGAGTACTGAAGGTTAAAAGGGTCAAGTATACATTCTTAGAACTAGTAAGGGTACACGGTATTTAACATGCAGATATGATGTCATAGGCTGCATGCATGCATCTCTTACCAAAACAGATCACCATGATGGCATCTAACTGAGACCATGATAAGATGCTTAACCCTTTCCCTATTCAATGTTTATTTCAAAATTACCAAATCTACTAAATATTCATGGACAAAATAGTGAAAATAGAAGATTGTAGCCATTTTAGAAAGTAAACTGTAAAGAGACAGATCTATCAAATTCCACAAGCAAACATCTAGCAGACCCAGAACAGATGGCTCCTCAAGGAACCATCTGATCTGGTCTACTCTGTTTGCAGATGCGGGAAAACACTTTTATATGAAAGAAAAGGTTAACCCTTTACTCCATAAATATGACTTTTCAAATAGAGTAGACTCTGATCAGATGGCTCCTGTAGGAGCCATCTGATCAGGGTCTGCCCTGTTTGCTTATGGAATAATATAGATATGATTCTCCAGTTTCTTCCATGGCCAAGTCGCAACATTTCCTGTGTTCAATGCAGTCAAAATAATGAATTGTAATACCTTATGTTATGACCACTCTGTAGAATTGTCTAAACAGAGGTCACAACATATAATTTGTAGTGCTTGGTGGGGACATGATGATTTTAGTATTTGAATATGCAACTTATCTCTATTTCTCTAAATATACTATACAATGGTACACAATGAAGTTGAAAGTGTTTATAATCTGAAGGGTGGTTAACCCTTTCCTTCATATAAACTCCTTTTCACGCATCTTACACAGACAGAGTAGACCCAGATCAGACGGCTCCAATCAGGGTCTGCTCTGTTTGCTAATGGAATTTGTTAGATCTATTTCTTTAGTTTCTAAAATGGCTACAATGTTCCAACTTCCATATTTTATCATAACTATTTTGTCCATGAATATTTAGTAGGTATTGAAATTTGGACTAAATACAGAACAGGTAAATGGTAAAGTATTCCTTTTCTTATTTTTTAGGCTTTCATCATTCATGCATATGCAATAAAAACCTGTTTTTAACCCTTTACTCACTCCACAAATATGCCTTTCTACACCTTTGCAAACAGAGTAGACCCAGATCAGACACCTCCTGTAGGAGCCGTCTAATCAGGATCTGGCCTGGTTGCTTATGAAATATTATAGATATGATGCTCGAGTTTCTACCATGGCCAAAAGTGCCTTATTGTAAGCAAATACCAGACACTAATCAGACTGCTCCGACAGAAGTCATCTGATCTGGATTTTCTCTCTTTGCTCAAAGGCATTAAAAAGCGTAAAGTATGGAGTAAAGGGTTAAACATGATATCCTAATTACCATAAGCATTCAGACCAGAGGTCCAGATAAGATGCATAAATTAAAAAAAGATTTTCAAGAATAACTCCTTTATTTCTCCACCAAATCCTATGTTGTGACCACTCTTTAGAATCGTCTCTTTGAGATGATTCTAAAGAGTGGTCACAATATAGGGTTTGGTGGAGAACTGATGACTTCAGTATCTGAGTACGCACATTTATCTGTTGCTCTGATTCAGACACCAAATCTCCCATGTCCACCAGGAGTCAGGTTATAAAACTGAATAATTCAATTTGGCAACATTCACATGACTTTAAATTAGACTTTAACCCTTTCCCTATTCTATGACAAGGAACTCAAACAGGGTGTTACGGGACATCTATAAATCCATGATGGCAAAGTTTGAAAGTATACATTTTAGAAAACAAGCTTACTGATCCAACCAAATCTCTCATTTTTCAGTCAACCCCTTCATGTATCTTATTGCTACTCATTAGAATTATTTCTTTGAAACCATTTTAACCCTTCGCTTGCTGAATTTTAAAATACATTTCTCCTTCTTTACCCATGCCCTGTTGTATAATTACATATATCTTCACTGTGTACAAGTATTTCGCTGTGCAATCACTGCTGTAGGGTGCACTGGTTGCACAATCAATTTGTAAATAGTGCAGACCCTGATGAGACAGCTCCTACAGGAGCTGTCTCATCTGGGTCTTCACTATTTACAGGTAGGTATATTGACGTGAATAGCAAGCGAAGGGTTAATAAGTAGCAGAAAGATAGGGTTTGGCAGAGAAACACACTTCTTATACATGTACATGTATGTGTATCTACAGCCCAGAAAAATATGATTGACATTGTTTGCATAGGTCCAGATTTAAGTTTAAATTAAAACATTTTCAACGATATCTCCTTTAATACTCCTCCACCAAACCCTATGTTGTGAATGCTATTTAGAATTGTCTCTTCATGATTATTTTAAAGAGTAGTCGCAGTATAGGGTTTGGTGGAGAAATGACGATTTTAGTATTTGAGTACGCACCTGTATCTGCAGCTCTGGTTTGTACATAAAACATTTCTCTCTTATTTGGTTAATTTCATATAACACCCCAATCATTTAGCAAAATATTCTAATATCATGCATAATCTAAAAGCTTTTCCACAAGCATAACATTGAATAACCAGACACATGAGCAATGGTTTCTATCGTCATTTTGGAATTATTCTACAACTACGTGTGGATGAATGTGTAGCATCTACACGAACAATGAGAACCAATACACGATGTTTATACATATATAAACAATTACACATAGCTTCCACTACACCAGCATGCGGATGGAAAAAGTGAAATAAAGTTAAAAATGAACACTAAATGCCTGGAAAGCTATTTGAAGCTATGGTATGAATGACACAGTCACATTATGTCCATAAAAAGCCGCTATAATCTTGACTCCGACGACAGTACTTACGCCTGGCGTAATAATCGTCATCACCGTGATCACGAGGGATCGATGATTGTGTAGTGTCATCATAATCTGCAACGTTTAAGTATATGGCACTACAACAATTACAGTTAAACTTGTCTTGACTTAACCCTTTCCCTGATAGTGACATCTTTTCATGCCTTTGTGAATAGAAAAGACCACGTCATACAACTCCGATGAGTAAATTTTCAAGAACAGCTCCTTTATTTCTCCATCAAACCCTATACTGTGTCACTCTTAAGAATCATCTTGAAGAGCCATTTCTAAAAAGTGGTCACAATGTTGGGTTTGGTGGAGAAATGACTACATTTGTATTTTAAAATTTAAATCTCAGTCTACAGTTCCTGGCAAAGTCCAAAATGCATCCTTCACATATCATCATAAAATTAATCTAATTAATATTCATGATGTCATTATTTCTAACATGAAAATACCTGAGGTAAAAAGGTTAACTGATTGTTTGCGATCAATGATGACTGAGATAAGTTGTAAGCTAACAACCTCCCATATGATAGGTGTACTCTTTTCTTCACCTGTTTAAGAATAGTAATATATTCCTCCATTACTGAAAGCTTGGAAACTGAAAGTCAACAGTGAAAGGTTTCAGCTATTGGTACACACATTTCTTTTCCAATACAATTTCAAAAGAAACAAAATCCCTGAAAGTTTTAAAGCTACATTGCACATGTAAGTCTTGTGTTGTTATATAGACCCAGGGGGCTCAGCAACTCTTGAAAATGTCATCTTTATTCCATAAATATTTAATAGTGTAAGAGAATCATTGAAAGGTGCTACACAATTTGAGTGAAAAGTTTGCTAACATATCTTTAACAGTGTGTACTTCATTTCAGTCCTCTCTGACCCTTTTGTTCCTCATTCCCTAAACTTCAAGCCTCCAATACAGAGTTTTCTCAAGGTCTATGTGTTATAAATATATCACCAAGGACTGTGCAGTTAAAACTCCCAAACATACATGTAAAACTTAAACCCAAACAATGCATTCCTAATATCAAACAACAGTAGAACCTCTCTAATGCAACCATTTTATGAACTAACAACTTAAAGATGGTTCTAAAGTAATGCAGAAAACTCTTGTAGGAGCTGTTCTACATAATGTTGTCCACATTCAGCTACGGGTGATGGTCGTTTCGTAGACCTTCCCGTTCATCGACCTCAATTTATATAGTAGATCCAAAGTCGTTTCGTCGACCTTATTATTACATAGGGATTAAGTTTTCACACCTATCCTGTGGCTGTGTATTTGATGTTAGCTTTTCAAATAGGCGTGTGTCGGCAATTATGGCAAACTGCCTAATCATAGTTCAGACCCAGATCATGATCACATTATACTTGATAAACAGTGATAGATTAGATGTCACTGTGTTTAAATATTTATGAATACTTGTTTTATCGATATAATATAACATATTACAGCTCTAGGCGTGCTGGCAATTATGCAAACTGCCGATTTCATAGTTTAGATCAAGATCTAAATTACATTATATTGATAAAAACTGGTATGTTTTTAAACTGTTAAACATTGCGTTTGTGTTTTTTACATAACAGCTGCGGCATAAGTGTGAAAACTTAATCCCTATATGTAATAATAAGGTAGACTAAATGACTTGGGGTGTACTATATAAATCAAGGTCGACAAACGGGAAGGTCGACGAAACGACCATAAATCTAAGCTACCACCTGCCTGAAAGATCCAGGATTAGAATTGTTTTTGACGGTCATGTTAGAAAGCTTTACTGCATAGTGCAATTTGAGCAATTTTTTTCTTAACCCTTTTTTCATATAAATGGCTTTTCACGCATTTGCAAACAGAGTAGACCCAGACCAGCACTAATCTACTCAAATAATTCAAATAACATCAATATTGATTGCTCAGTGAGCTACTTTCGAGTACAAGTCCTTATTATGTAGCAAAGTAGTCTTGTCAACTCGTGGTCGAGCGAAAGTGAAAGTAGATAGGTTCAAAAGGCCAAAGACAGACTGCTTTCATGCAAAACCTGCCAAGACACTCAATGCAAAGTGCTAATGTGGTGTTAAAACGAAAATTTAACTTCAATCAGAACATAACAACCCAGTCGCATCCGTAGACAATTTTCAATTGAAGTTTACCGGCAATTTGACCTAATTAAAATCACTTCCGGCATTTCAGCGCATGCGTACATCACAACCTAATTTAATATTCATCCAGATATATATCCCCAAGAAAACAACGGTCGTTCAAAAATCAAAATTAAGAAAATATCTGAACTCGTATATTGATTTTAACACAATCTACTTAAGTTTATTAACATTTACACATTTCAAAACCTGGAAAACCCATTTCTATGACCTAATAAATGTGTATTTTTAGCATGTATGCAAATGAACAAAGACCTGATTCGATGGATTTCCTCGTGTATGTTATGATAACATGTGTCTGTAAACACCGAGTAAACACTCAAATTTCACTAAAACTATGTTAGAAAAAGTCTAAACTATAGCTGTTTTGTTATTCATATGCAGTAAACACTTTACATGGTTGTATCACGCTTAATTTGCAAGGTAATCAACATGGAGTAATTAATAAGCTAAATTAACAAAAAAATTTGATCACTTCACCTCCTTCGTCAATTTCTAATCCTTCCTCTACTTCGTCGTCACTTCTATCATAGCTAGCCATATTCCTTTCCCCGAGATGAAACAGTATTCAAATGTCACTGGTCCACCTGCAAACAGTTCCAAAAGAAGATGTATTTGAAGTATTGTCTACGAGGGTTTCACGACTTGCATTACAAACCGCATCCCCCATTAGATTACAATCGTACTGATCATGCGCGCGTGACGTCACTGATTGACTTTTCTATCCTATGGTCTAGACAAAAATTAGTGACAATGTCACGTGGTATCGATTTTATTTTCGTGAATTAGAAGTCAAAGAAAAATGCATTCAAACTTGATATTAATTATGAATCTAGAAAAAGGTCATTGATCATAATTACCGAACCATGAACTATCACACTTGGATTTAATTAACGCTATTTAAATCTAAATTGCTGGTCAGATCTATATGCATGTTTTCTTTTTGTTATTCAATTCTTTAAATATTTAGCTAGCTAAAAACTATATATGCTATATAATTAAATGGGATCTGCAATAGGTATAGTATAAGATAAGATGTTAGAGCTATATATATTTACCGATAATAAACAGCCGGAGAATAAACACCATAAGATAAACATAAATAATCATAAAACATACAGCACCAAGTGCTGTACATAGCTATAGGCCAGACATATATCTCTGCGTAGGCTTATAAAAGGGGCAAACTAAAAACGCATTTTTTTTCAATAGAAAGAAGCCTATTGTCAAAAATAGATGTTTGTCTAAAAGTTGTCATTTTGCTAATTATAATTTTATGATTCTCCATCTAAACACAGATTTGCTATATGAAATCAGCTAATTAATATATGTGACCAGAGACATACAATGTATACCTACATCTGATGTGACACACACACACGATTAGTCATCCACATTTTATATAACCGTCTTCCGTACATATACATCTTTCGACGTATATACGTGCACACCTCTGTATGTTTCTGTTAGAACCAGTCATTTGAAATATTAAATATATACACGTTTGGATACACAAATTCTAGACGACAAATCTTCGGAATATACCATCATAATTAAAAAAATTATGTATTTGCTATGTCACCCCAACATTGAAATATAATCTAAAGCCGAACGAGTCAATTTGGCGGCATTTTGATAACTTTAAGTTTGACTTATATAGAATTAAGCAACTAGTGTAGACTCTAACTAAACTGCTCAACCAGGGAGTTAATTGATCTTGGTCTGCGCTATTTGCCCAAGATTGTCTGTCCGAAATTATATTTTAGTCAACCATCCATGGTTGCCACAACACTCAAGTTTTGCCACGTGTTTGCAAGGCACCGAAAATGCAATTAAGACTGATTGCAAATAATTAAAAGAAAATGCATTTGATACCTCCGAGGAGGTTTCATTCGAATCTGGATGATCCATTCACTCAGAGCAACAGATCTAGATTATAAAGGTTTTTAGTTGAGTATGAGTTCGTTCTCAAGCTTTTGATTGGTCAGATTTCCGTTCTCAAGCTTTTGATTGGTCAAATTTGAGCCAAAGGCTCAAATCTGACCAATCAAAAACTTGAGAACGAACTCAGACTCAACTAAAAGTTGTATAAGCATGGACCCAGATACTTGAGAATGATCTCAGACTTAGACTCAGACGTTTTATAACCTTGGACCTTCTAAGGTGCGTACTCAAATATTAAATTCGTATTTCTCCAGCAAACCCTATATGTTAATTGTTACTACTCTTTAGACTCGTATTTTCGAGAGATTCTAAAGAGTGGTCACAATTAATATAGGGTTTGCTGGAGAAATAAAGAAGTTATTCTTGAAAATGTTTTAATTTACGCATCTTATCTGGACTTCTGCCTTCAATGATGGATCTTTTCTACAGGACCATATGGCTGTAGATATTCACTATCATAACGGTGACTTTATATCATAAGAAAACACTCGTCTCTGATCATACGGCCCCTACAAGAGCCGTCTGATCTGGATCTACTCTGTTTGCAAAACGTTGAAATAACTGCTTATTAAGTTAAATGGTTAATAGAGCTGGTGATCTGATTTTGACAATGCAAACATATGTCAATGAGACATGGTCGTAATATTTATATAGGTAATGAGTCTTTACCATGTCCCTGTTCAGTATTTACAGTAAACCCTCTCTATAACGGCCACTAAATTTAGTTAATTAGTTGGTATTTAGGGCAAGTGGCTTCTTAACCCATTCCCTCATATTGATGACTTTTGACGACTCTGTAAAAGTCACTTTGTGAAACCATTGTGCTAAATAGAGCATTTGCTCCTATATATCACAATGGTTTCAAACTACAAAATTCAAAAGTTTTCCTTTTCCCTAGTTAATGCTCCTTTTCGGTAGATTTATTCAAAGAGATTGTATCTTAAATAGCCTATGAGGGAATGGGTTAAAGCAAGGTGAAAGTAAAACAGAACGCTCCTACAGGAGCGTTCTGTTTTACTTTTCCCTTGCTTTAAGCAGCCACCTGTCTTTAACACAAAATACTTGAAGTAATTTAGTGGCCGCTACAGAGAGTTTTTACTGTATTACAAAGTCCAACACCTACTGGATATACAATTATTCATGGACACAATAGTTATAATGAAATTTGGAAGTTGGAACATTTGTGGTCATTTTCGAAACTAAAGGAACAGATACACCAAATTTCATTAGCAAACAGAGCAGACCCTAATCAGACGGCTCCTATAGGAACCGTCTGATCTGGGTCTATTCTGTTTGCAAGTCCGCGAAAAGGGAAAGGCTAAAAAATGCGAACAGTGCTTTGTACATTATTGTTTTGGGGGCTATGACAGCGTTATCTTCTTTTGTTCACGTTCAACGTAATAAAGGTTACCGATCTAATAAATGTCTGTAATATCATTGCGATGGCTGCGTCTTGTGCAGTGCTTGATCATCCGTTAAATGGCGTGGACTATAGTTTAACACATTCAATGCTGAATTTTGAGAGTGGAATAGCCCATCAGTATATAACTATAGAACCCATTCAGCATTTACCTATTAGGGACGCCTTTTGACGCCTTTGCAAACAGAGCAGACCCAGATCAGAAGATTCAGCAGGTGCCATCCGATCAAGGTCTGGTCTGCTTGCGCATGAATTAGGATGATTAAGATCTGATTCTACAGTTCACTAAGTAAATGGTTAAGAATGTGAAGCTGATAACCGTTATACATGTATATGGCGTCATTTCTTGTCCTGAAATGGTAGAACCAGGGCTGACCAGGTCAGCAGATTCGAGATCTGGCCACATTATACCTCAAAGTTTTGGGTCTTGCAAGGTTTGGCCTCCTTAGTGTTGATTAAGACCTTCTGGCACGTCCGTTTCATGGTTACATTGAGTTAGACATCTTTAGTACTTGCATGTCTAAATATTTTAATGGATTAACCCTTACTCTGTTCTGTATTTAGGCCACATTTCAATACCTACTGAATATTCATTAACACAATTGTTATAAGGAAATCTGGAAGGTGGATCATTGTAGACATTTTAGAAAGTAAAGACACATATCTTTCAAATTCTATTAGCAAACAGAGTATACCCTGATCAGACGGCTCCTCTAGGAGCCGTCTGATCTGGGTATACTCTGTTTGCAAATGCGTGAAAACACGTTTATATGAGGGAAAGGGTTAAGAATTTACTTTAATTTTCAAACACTTTCATTTTTATCACAGAATAATTCATTTTAAACAATTCATGTATACTATTAGGATAATTGAAAGAGAGGGTCTGGTGTCTGAATAGATAATTAATATAGAATCTAATAAAACATGAAACACAAGACTAAAACTTAAGAAATGGTGGTTTTAACAAATTTATCACAAACTATTGTAATAAGCTATATTTTCATGTAACATCATTTAATACTACAAGTGGTTATGACAGTCAAGCTCGGTTTATAAACCACCAAATATTGCAGTGATAAAACATTGTACATAAGGTTCCCACGAGAACCACATGGTATTGGGTGTTGTATGGTACAACCTGTTAGACCTGTTTAGACCTGTTCAGACCTGGCTAGACATCATTTCATATTCCAGTGCTTCTGGTCGTACCACGGTGTACTGAAGGGTCAAAACTTACAATCTGTTCAGACCTGAATGGTACAACACAATTAGACCAAAAACCACGAGGCTTAAACATGTCTAACCTGGTCTAACTTGGTCTAACCTGGTGTCTAACCAGCTCTAGCTCTAACCTGGTCTAACAATGTCTAACCTGGTCCAATTGGCCCAACTAGGTCTAATCTGGTCTAATCTAACTAACATCGCCTAGCCTGGTGTAACCTCATGTCTAACCTGTTCTATTATCACGTCTAAACAGGTATATCGTCATGTCTAACCACGTCTAACCTCGTGTCTAACCCGGTATAACCTCGTGTTTAACAAGGTTTAACCTGGTGTAAACCAGTTATAACCCTGTGTCTAACCAGGTCTAATCTCGTGTCTAACATGGTATAACATCATGTCTAACCTGGTCCACCATCATGTCTAAACTAGTCTATCGTCAAGTCTAAATTGGTCTATCGTCATGTCTAACCAGGTCTTACCTAATGTCCAACCAGGTCTTACCTCATGTCCAACCAGGCCTAACCTCGTGTCTAGCCAGGTCTAACCTAGTGTCTAACCTAGTCTAACCTCGTTTCTAACCTCATATATAACTTCGTTTCTAACCTCGTGTTTAACCTAATATAACCTGCTTTTATATGGTCTTTCCTGGTGTAAGCTTGTCTAACTTCACCCAACCTCGCTTAACCTGGTCTGACCTGGTCTAACCTGATATAACAACGCCTAACAGGACGTAACCTAGTCTAATCTCGTGTCTAATTTAGTCAATTATCATGCCTAACCTGGGTCCATGCTTATAAAACTTTTAGTTGAGTCTGAGTTCGTTCTCAAGTTTTTGATTGGTCAGATTTGAGCCTTTGGCTCAAATCTGACCAATCAAAAGCTTGAGAACTCAAATCTGACAATCAAAAGCTTGAGAACAAATCCAGACTCAACTAAAAAGCTTTATAATCATGGATCCAGGCCTATTCTCATGTATAGCCCAGTGTAGCCTCGTGCCTAACATTATTATTATTATACCACATTTATATAGCGCTCTTTTCACACAGGATGTGTACGTTCAAAAGCGCTTCACATGATTAAATTGCATGTACAGAATTGAATATACATGTATATAATGCGTATAGAATATTTAAAACAAATGAAATTTAAGATAGAGATATCAATAAAACTATCACAAATTGAATTAATTTAAGAATTATAGATAAAAACAAAACCATCCTTTTCTGTACATGTTTGTCCGCAATTCAAGGGAAACAGACGCACACCGTGACTACCGGTATATTGTGTCCGCCCACTTATGTCACAAAACTCAAATGAAACATTATATGTACAGTATCAGTACATCATACAGTTACGACCCAGAAACATCTGGATCGGGTTTATGTATGACATACATCACTATACATAAGATATTGCCTTACATATGTATGTAGGTCGACTTTAATCTTTTTTTTAGTTTGGTATGGAATTATATTTTTTATTGTAGATAATGTCTGTGACAAATGTTTAAGTAATTGCCTTTTATTTCAAGTATAAAGTCTCTGTTAATCAGTTTATTTCAAATCTGATTTGAGGTAATAAACGTTTTCTTAAGAACATTTTGTAGCATGGCTTGTTTGGCCGTTTTTTCTGATGTCAGTTTTTATATACCTTCAGTTTAAGTAGTTTTTAACTCAGACAGACGTACGTACTCGTTAAGGTACGGGTGTTTTGTTTGGTGGATTAACAGAGGCTATATACTTTTAAAAAGTATGTGTAGTTATAGTGCAATAAGTATAGATTAGCATTGTGATATATGCATAGTCTCTTATAATTCAAATATGAATGGCGTGGTTTATGTATAGATCAATTTTTGTGTGTGTATGTTTGTAACCATGAAGAGACGCTAATAAAGAATATATATATATATGTAGGACAATGGGTTAACAGAATAGGTCAATTTTGTAGCTAATGCATATAAACAAACACAATGCAATTACAACAATTACAAACAAACCACCAATATATACACCCCGTATGCAAAATTGGCAAAGGAGTATCGTAATATCAATCCAACCGACATTGAACGAAACGAACAATGCCGTGCCAAGCCGCGACCCAGGTGGTTTCAAAGAGATTGGGCTATCCCCACCATCAAGATCCACCACCCAGCACAAAGCGACACACACATCAAGTGCCTACGAACAGTGCCCATCCAAACAACTGACAGGATATTCCTTGACCAATAATTTGCAAGTAACAAAATGCTCGAGATGGGAGGAATTCGAAAATGTCCCGTGGCCAAGGCAAGAGTCATCATGATTGATAATTATTAGCTACGTTCTCTTAATTTCCCTAATAATTTCCTAGTAAAATATGCCAAAGAAACGCGTTTTCCAGACATCAACATGACATGTTCTAGCTTTGGGTCTAACTCCGTCTAACCTGGTCTGAGCCAATATAACATCGTGTCTAACGAGGTCTAAGTTTGTCTAAAGTCATGTCTACCATGGCTTACCTCGTGTCTAACCTGGTTTAACATCGTCTCTAACATGGTCTAACCTAGCCGAACTTGGTATAACCCGATCTTACCTCGTGTCTAGCCTTGTTTAACACTACCTCGTGTCTAACCTGGTCGTACCTCGTGCCTAACATGGTCAAGTATTATCTAACCTAGGGTCTAACTTAGTCTAACCTCGTGTCTAACCAAGTGTAACCAGGTGTAGTCTGGTCTAAGATTGTGTCTATTCTAGTCTATCCAGGTTTAAGCCCGTGTCTAACACGGTTTAACTTTTTGTCTAACCTGGTTTAAGCTCGTGTCTAAAGCGGCCTAACCTGGTCTTACCTAGGGTCTAACATGGTCTAACCTAGGGTCAAGTCTGATGTTACCTGGTCTAACCTAGCATCTAACCTACCTGGCCTTACTTTGTCTAACCTGGTTTAACCTGATCTAACACGGTCTAACTTGTTCTAACTTGTTTACCAGGATTGTAACATAGTCTTACCTGGTTTAGAGGGTGAATACCACTTTCTGCTCGAATGTCCTTTGTATGATAATTTGGGATTTTTTTTTTATATTAAACAGTATTATTGGAAACGACCAAATATGGTGAAATTTATTGAACTGTTAAAAACTGAAAATGAAGGTACTCTTAGGAACTTAGCGCTATTTACTTTTAAAGCAGTTGAAATAAGGAACAGTACTTACTATGGTAACTGATACACTGTCCTTCTCTCTTGAAGCTATTTACGAAAGTTAACATTATATTAACTGATATCGCTAATTATTAGTAGAAACTTGGGTGCACAGTAAACTCATTATACAGCGTTATACTGAGCGTATTTAGAGTCGATGAAAGGGGGATAACACAAATAAATTTTGTAGATGTGTTTTGTTATCTCCCAATTGATTGATCTACATGTATATATGTTTGAATTTAAGATCGCCATTGACCATTGATTGATTTATGTATATTACATGTAACTACATTTCATTTACTTGTATTGAGATATGTGTTTGTTACATGTAAATATGATATTTGTATGTGGTATGTTGGGCAAATGCCCTTTTTCCTGAATAAAAATCTATCTATCTATCTATAACCTGGTCTAATTGGTCTGACCTGGTCAGATATGGTTATTCCATTACAGCCTGAATATATGCTTTAAGAATTTGCACGATTCGTGTATTAGCAGTTACCCCTTTACCCCATGAATATTCATTTAAGAAATAATGACACCATAAACGTTAATTATATATGTACTTTTTATAATGGCGTAAACATAAATATATGTACTTTTTATAATGGCGTATGAAAGGAGGATTCGACAGAAAATGTAGAATCAGATCTATATTGTGTACAAAGCAAGCAAAGAAGACCCTGATCGGGTGACCCAAAAGGAGCCGTCTGATCTGTGTCTTCACTGTTTGCAAAGGTGTTAAAGGGTGGGTATATGCATTAACGAATGGTACAACATTTGTTCTTACCAATGTGCTGCCCAATGTCTTGTCCGGAAACTTTGTGATACAGTAGAACCTCGCTAATGCGACCACTTAATGAATAAACATGGGTGTCTTTATAAGCTATAAGCAGGTGGTTGCTTAATGCAGGGCAAAAGTAATGCAGAAAGCTCCTCTAGGAGCTTTCTGCATTACTTTTGTCCTGCATTAAGCTACCGCCTGCATCTAGCACCTCTTTTAGGTGGTCGCATTAGCGGGATTTTACTGTATTTCGAACATTGAATGTGGTTTTCGGACAAATATGAGTACATGTAGATTCAGTATATAGCGAACTGCGCAGCATAGTTTAACGTATGACATGATAGTAAAACCTCTCTAAACTGGATTTTCAAATTAGTATCAATGTCGATTTTCATAGCTGGTGGCAGCTTAATGCAGTGTAAAAGTCATGCAAGCTGTCTGGATACTATTTGAATAGTGTAAATAAAATGTTCTTGAATGGCAAACAGTTTGGATCCTATGGATCTTGTGTGAATAAAATGTGATTGAATTGTAAACAGTTTGGATCCTATTGATGTAGTGTAAATCAATCGATCTAGAAAGACGAACAGTTTGGATCCTAATGCTCAGATGTGAACAGAGCTTGAACGGCAAACAGTTTAGATCTTACATGTATTTACCATGTGTGAATAAATAGTGCTTGAGAGGCAAACAGTTTGACTCCTTTTGATTCTTTTCGAATAAGCAGTGCTTGAATTGCAAACAGTTTAGATCCTATTTATCTGGTGTGAAAAAGTAGTGCCTGAATGGCAAACAGTTTGATCCTATTGATCTGGTTTGAATATAAATTCTGAAGGGAGGTGATCCCCGAGAACAGAAATTGCAACACAAACAGAGAAAATTGCAGACTCGGTTTTATTGAGTCTGTTCATGAACAGTAATTGAAAGTGCAGCACTGCTCACGCCCCCTAGCACCGGTTTAAGCGGTATTCAATTTTCAGAACAAGAAGTACTGAAATTCATGATCAGGTACTTAGGGGGCTTACAGTTTGGATCCTCTTGATTGTGTGTGAAGAAACAGATCTTGAATTGCAAACAGATTTTATCATATTGATATAGTGAAAATCAATTGAACTAGAAAGACGAACAGTTTTGATCATATTTATCAGATGTGAACAGAGCTTGAACGGCAAACAGTTTAGATCCTATTAATGTTGTGTGAATTAATAGTGTTTTAGTGGCAAACAGTTAATTTATTCGAGTTAGATCAATAGGATACAATGCTTGAATGGCAAACAGTTTGCACCCTATTGATCTTGTTCGAACTAACAGTGCTTGGATTGCAAACTGTTTGGATCCTATTTGAATTGTGTGAATAAAATGTACTTGAATGTCAAATAGTTTGGATTCTATGGATCGTGTGTGAATAAAATGTGATTAATTTGCAACCAGTTTGGATTCTTTTGATGTAGTGTAAATCAATCGAACTAGAAAGACAAACAGTTTGGATCCTAATGATCAGATGTGAACAGAGCTTGAACGGCAAACAGTTTAGATCCTATATCTATTTAATAGTGTGTGAATAAATAGTGCTTGAGAGGCAAACATCATATTTATCTTGTGTGAAGAAACAGATAGTGTATGGCAAAGTGAAACAGTTTGAGTCCTATTGATTTCGTGTGAATAAAAAGGTACATAGAGGGCAAACAGTTTGGATCCTATTGATCGTGTGTGAAGAAACAGATCTTGAATGGCAAACAGTTTTGTTTACAAAATCAGTCAGTTTGATGTAAACACTCAACGCAATCATGTCTGCTGCTCCTTCTAAATGTTGAAAGTTTGAGTTCACTTTGCAGAATTGAATTAATTTGATTAAGGATACGGAGGCTATTTCAAAACCGACTTTATCCATATGTGATTATGTGGCAAAGTATAAATAAGATAAAATGATATTACAATATGATTATTTTGTTGTTACTGTATACTCACATCTACAGTAGAAATGTTTGTATCTTATTCTGATAAAAGTGAATGATATTACAGAAGATCACATTCAACACCTTCAGGTTAAGAAAAATCTCTGAATCTCAGAGGTTTACCTGTTAAATCATGCATGTCATAATCAGAATGTATGGGAATTGGACCGTAAAATATCTTTCTTTTAACGACATACTCGGAATATTCTGTAGATGGTTATACATGTGTTTACATGAATACAAGTTTAAACTTTTCCCTGCTCAATATTATTGTAAGAAATAATGACATAATGAATATATAATACAGTAAAACCTCTCTCTAACGGCCACTAAATTACATCAAGTCTGCTTAAAGCAAGGTGAAAGTAAACCAGAACGCTCCTATAGGAGCGCTCTGTTTTACTTTCACCTTGCTTTAAGCAGCCACCTGCCCTAAATAACTAAATAAAATAATTTAGTGGCCGTTATAGAGGTTTTACTGTAGCTGCATTTGTAAAATAAAAACTATTCAAGGATTTTTTTTACTTTGACCAAAAACTGTAGAATCAGACCTATATCGTGCCAGTAACAAACAGTAGACCCTGGTCAGATGGCTCCTATTAGAACTAGGCTCCTATAGGAGCCGTCTGATCTGGGCCTACTTGCAATGATTTGAAAAGGCATTTACATGAAAGAAATGGTTAACTTTTGGGCCAGTTTTGGCACACTCCGTAAATGTGTTGTCTACAAAATGTGTGTTAGTTCGGTGTCATTGACTGGAGTCGGACAATATCCCTAGCCCTTTAAAATGTTACACTTAAGCCAGATAGATCTATATGATTTGAACTGCAGTTTTTGCCATGGCCAAAAATGTTTCCTTGATCATATACATGTATGTTATATTATAAGGAATACGCAACTTGATGTTGTTACAATCTTTGTGTCAGTGATGTCATATCTGGATAGTTTATTAATTTAAACAATCATACAACCAACCACTTACGTCAGTAAGTGTACTCCTCGACGTACCACAGTGAAAAGGACACGGCATAGCTGACACTCCTCCTAACTAAACATGTATTGTGTTGAAAGTATAAATATACATTTAGTAGACACTGACCCATACTACATTAGCATACCATATGACAGGTATTCTATAAATAGACCACATACGTACATATCACGAGATCCAGGTAGATGTTTCATCAGCTCTTCCAAATTTCCAGCTGATCTGAAAATAGAAAGAAAAACATAAACATTTACATCCAATACCTTTGATCCACGTTGCAAATAACCCTAAAGAAAAAGTCTAGTATATATAAATACATGAACATCTTCAATCCGATATGTTTACTAAAATTTATTTAATACTAAGCAGCTGTTTTGTATGTGATTTGTTATTGTACGTGGAATCTGTAAGAGTTTGAATATAGTTTCAAGTTTTGACTTATCGGAGCGGGATGCCATGAGCTGGAATACAGACTTTCAATCCGTACGTATGTGTGCATTAAACCCTTTCCTTCATATAAACGTGTTTTCACGCATTTGCAAACAGTGTAGGCCCAGCTCAGACGGCTCCTAAAGCAGCCGTCTGATCAGGGTCTGCTCTTTTTGCTAATTGAATTTGAAAGATCTGTTTCTTTACTTTCTATAATGGCTACAAGTTTCCACCTTGCATATTTCATTACAATTTATATAACTATTTTGCCCATGCATATTCAGTATATAGGTATATAGACATTTGGAATAACCATAGAACAGGGACAGGGATGAGGAAACAACTCTACAGCGGCCACTAAAAAGACGTCCGATTCTTGGCATTCTATGTCAATGGTTATTCATAAGTGGTTGTTATAGAGAGTGTCAGCTGTGCACTGTAGTTAGTCATATGATCGCACAGAGTTTCTAATGGGACTCGGGGGGGGGGGGGGGTGTTAGGCTTTTGCACACAGTAGATCTAAATCCATATTAGACAATTAAGGTGGATTGTGGCATCTGATCAGGGCTTGCCATGTTTGCAATATTTTATAAAAATGTGTAAGTTCTCGATCACAAATCAGGGGTGTTCCAAGCACAACGCACTTACGCACGTGCGTAAATTTAATCTAAAAAGTGAAGACATTATTATGGCCAAGATGGAATAAAAATCGAATGCTAAGGTGGGGTAGACTTTGATAAACGCTCTGTCTTGTCATGTAAGCTTTAACCCATTCACTCATACCGGTATTTTGCCGCCTTTTGACACCTCTGTAAAAGGCACCTTTTGAAACCATTGTGATAAATAGAGCATTTGCTCCTATAGGAGCAAATGCTCTATTTATCACAGTGGGTTCAAAACTACACATTTTTACATTTTCCCGAGGGAGCAAGCCCCGGGCCCCTTTAGCCACGGTGCGTATACATGTATTACATTTGGATTCAGCTACGCTGCTGCAAATACAAACAGCGCAGCTCGACATAGACAATAGTGCGACTCTAATGCGGCGACTGGTTGGCTATTCTTTAACCATTTATCTAACAATGCACCTTTGACATTTTTGCAAACACTGTAGACTGCAAACAGTAGAAATCTGATCGTACGGATTGGACTTCGCTGTTTGCCCCAACCTCTAGCTCTACGCCTTCAGAAGATTTATTTCTCAGAATTTTGACTTTAGTTCCCTTAGTCTTTAGTTAATAAATTGTTCCTTTTTTATTAAAAAAAGAAGACAAAAAAGAAAAAGTAAAACAGACTGCAGACGACACTCAGAACATTGGCGCCTAATTAAGCAATCCTGGATCTCATATTTCATATCTTACACATAGCTACAGTAAAACCAGTCTTACGCAAACACTGAAAAAGAATATAATTATAGGAAATAATAGCTTAACCCTTTACTCCATAAAAACGTCATTCCATGCCTTTGTAAACAGGGTAGATCCAGATCAGACATCTCCTATAGGAGCCGTCTGGTTAGGGGTTTTATGCTATAATATAGATATGATTCTACAGTTTCTGCCATGGTCAAAAGTTCCCGTGTCCATGTGCTATAACCCATTCCCTAATAGTGACGCCTTTTGACGCCTCAGAAACAGTCACCTGTTGAAACCATGGTGATAAATAGAGCATTTGCTCCTATAGGAGCAATATTCAAACAGAGGAAATTATCAGTAACATCCAGTGAGCATACACAATGACAAGTAGTGACCGGTGTAGATCTAGTCATTATATATGAACATGTACTGCTAAGTGACAGACTGTCTGCGATTCAAATCGTTCTTAACCCATTCCTCCATAGGCTATTTTTAGACACAACCTCATTGAATGAATCTACCCAAAAGGAGCATTTACAAGAGAAAAGTAAAATTTTAGAACTTTGTAGTTTGAAAATATTGTGATAAATAGAGCATTTACTCCTATAGGAGCAAATGCTCTATTTATCACAATGGTTTCATAAAATGACTTTTACAGAGGCGTAGAAAGGCGTATTTATGGAGAAAAAGGGTTAAAGCAAAAATATCACATAAATGAAGAAAGACCACACCCATCACCATGCATTAACCCTTACAATGCGGGAAACGATCGAGTCACGTATGTCCTTTGTAAATAATGTAGACCCAAATGAGAGGGCTCCTGTTTGTCGTGTTACACTTTTCTTCTGAACTCTCTAAATATTCACCGTAAGCTTGACTTGTATTAAATTTGGAACAGTGCCGGTCCATTTGAAAATTCAGCATTGTAAAAGGTTAAACTGAATAAACCAATATATTTCCGTATTATTATCCGAGCTTTATAGGGAGTGAAATCATCGTTAACCCTTTGAATGTGGGACACGCCGCGCGTGTACTGGCATTTGCAAACAGTGTAGACCCAGATCAGAGGGGCTCATAGACGACCCCCACTGGTCAGGGTCTGTGCTGTTTGTCATTCAAAATCTCTAGCAATTTTAGCCATTCATACTGAGGGGAATATATATAGTAAAACAATGATCGATGGACTATACCCCCCCCCCCCCCCCGGAAAAAAAGTCAGCGTTAATCAATGGGTCTGGAACTTCAGACTTTGGGCTTCAAGAGTTTCGTGTAAGTCATTATTATTGAACCCCCCTTCCCCCGGCTCACACTGTGTAAATTACAAGTGACACATACAAGACTTTTATCTCGGATGTTACTTTTTCGGTGAAGAAAAGACAAATAGTGTAGGGATTATATACAAGTGGACCCACAGGTGGCGGTATAAAACGGTTTTTTGTGATGCAAATACATGTGGAAAATTATACAGGATCCTGGTGAATTGAATCAGAGACATATAGACCGCTTTATATGTCTCTGATTGAAGTGATTTTGAAATCTCCGTCCGATATGTTTATTATATAGGCCTACATATAATAAAGTACATGTATATATTTCTTCGATTTTTGAGCATATTTTAAATGCATCTACAGTCTGGCAAACATTGAGGAATTAATCTCTTTAACAAGATGTATATGTCTCTGATTTACAACCCTTCAACGCTGGACTGTCAAATGGACTATTCCAAATGTTTGTTAAAAAGGGTTCGGCTTACAGTTAATATTCAGAGATATTTCTAAGAAAATGTCACAAATCAAACAGTGAAGACCCTACGATGTTTGCAATGACATTAGTTACTTGTTTCTCGCGCTATTTAAATGGTAAAACTTTACGTTAATAACCACAGGTATTCGGTGCGTGCTAACCCCCACGCCCCCTAATTCCCACCCACCCCCTTTACAACCCCAAAATGAATAAAAGACACCAAAACATGCTTACATATGGTCAAATCATCATAACAACCAGTTTCTGACTGACACCGATATATCAATATACTTTGACACCGAGGGGTGTTTGTCAGAAACTGATTGTTAAGCTAGGTAAATTATGATGATTTGACCGTATATAAGTGTGTTTTTTATTATTTGTTTTGTTTGTAAAGGGGATGGGGTAAGGTGGGCGGGGTGGAAGGGGTGGGGGCTAAGCACGCGCCGAACACCTGTGTTAATAACTATCTAGAATCTAGTGAACTTAAATTCATTTCAGCGATTCCGCCTTTCAAGAGCGGTCTAAATTTATTGGAAGGAAAATGTGTAATAAAGTAAATCGCCCCTGGTTTTAAGCATATGGTTATTTTCAGTTCAGCACGGTTCTGTATGGATGTGTGACAAATCATGTTCGATACCGCTACCTGTGTGTGTTAGTAGGTCAATATCAGTGACACGTGTAAAAATTTAGGTCGGGTTATAGACCGAACACCTTTTTCCGAGCCTTCCGGTAAATTCCGAGGAGTTACGATTGGAGCTCATTGTTTCATTGGCTCACAAAGCAGTGTTCGGAGAGCCTCGGTTATGTGTAAACAATAGCAGTCAAGCGATAAATATCCCAAAACACAGGTAAAATTTATTTATTTTTGTTTCATTTAGTTGTTAATAGTTGCTTAACAATGGACTATCAGATAGAAAAGAAATACGGGAACAACGCAAATCACAAATAATGTAGGTCTGTTGTTGCAAGACTTGCGAAATATTCTCCCTTTGTGGGTGGGGCCATTTTATTTGTTTCGGCCCTATGTAACTTCGCTTTCAAATTGTTCCAAAAGTTGGTATTTTCAGGAAAATCTTTAACCCTTTACTTCATGAATATTCATGTCAGGAAAACATTGTTATTATTGAAAAATAATTTTCATACTGGTTCATGTACACTGGAATATTTGGCCTAATATCAACCGAAACTACTGCAGTAGAATCGTATCAATATTCTTCTTCTTATTATTCGCCAGGGTTACAGATAAGGGGAGTATTGGGAGTATTTACCCAATTAAAATTATGGAAAAAGCAATTGTTTTTCAAAACAATGAGTAACACAAAGCAAATAAATATAGCAAAAAGCAAAAAAAAATTACAATACCTAATGAGAATATGAATAATACCCAATTACGACAATTGCCAATACTCAATAAAAATTGCAAATACCCAATTCTGTAAAAAATCAAGGAGTAAATACCCAATTGCATCAAAACCTTATCTGTAACCCTGTATTCGCTATGTCATGAAGGGCCGCAATCTGCTGGCATACTCGCACCAAATATTATTTCTACATCTACGTCGGTACGTTGTCCTGTCATAGTAGTCCTATAAATAAGACCTGACGTTGCTATTTCACATTTTTACATTTCTAGTTACATGCACGATAAATAATTATAAAATAAGGGGCATGTAGATACGTCTAAATGTTTGGACTACTGTCATAGGTGACAATTTTACAACGGTGCACCAAGAAAAAGATTTCAGTAAAAATGAAATAATACGAAAGATAGAAAAGTAGCTGACAAGACATTTGTGCAGGCAAACAGAGCAGACCCTGATGGACTCTTCTTCTTCTTTATGTTTCTCTCAACATTGAGCATTATTGGCTGACGCAAATTAAAAAATAATAAATTAAAATACATAAAATGATATATCTGCATGGGTTCTAAATGGTGCAAGATCTTGAAAACAGTATCAATTGCATCATAATCATTGATGTAGCATTTGGTCTATATTTTGAAACTTGTCAAAGTAGCAGTACTTGTCTCATTTCCTAAGAAAACTGGGGATTAACGCGTAACATGTTAAATATGAACTGACAGGCATTTGCAAATATACTGGTCGTCTCGCCAGGAGTTAAGCTGTTTGACATGGGTCAATGGTTTTTCAAAAGAACTTGAAATGGAAGGAGATCAGACTTTGGACAGACATCACTTTTCAGCAGTTAACTGTTAACCCTTTCCCTGTTCTGTATTTATTCCAAATTTCAATACCTGCTGAATATTCATGAACAAAATAGTTATAATGAAACATGGAAGGTGGAACATTGGAGCCATTTTAGAAAGTAAAGAAACATATCTACCAAATTCCATTAGCAAACAGAGTTGACCCTGATCAGACGGCTCCTCTAGGAGCCGTCTGATCTGGGTCTACTCTGTTTGCAAATGCGTGAAAAATGTTTATATGAGGGAAAGGGTTAATATCATTTGTCTTGTGAAGCACCTGACGACTGGTCTTGTTCTGTGTAATTTGACTTTTGACTTGTCTTAACTAATCTAGCAATTCCTTGAAAACTTGTTAAATCATAATTGTGTAATATTCTGTCCATTTTTTGTATAAATCAAGCAACACAAAACATACATATATTCTTATCTTTAAGTTGTACACATATTCTTATCTTTAAAATAATGCTTACAGTCCATTTTCTTAAGTTTATATATGTAGACTAGTAGATTAGTATCTATGCAATACATTACAAACAAGCAAACAAGCGTTTGTGTTGATTAAAATTTTCATAGGTATAGGCTGACTATTAACCCTTTCCCTGATCTATATTTAGTCCCAGATTCAATACCTACTAAACAAAATATGGAAGGTGGAACATTCAACCTTTGCAAACAGAGTAGCTATTTGTATAGGAGCTGTCTCAGGGTCTGCTCTGTTCTGATCTGTTTGCTTATTGAATAATATAGATCTGAAGTTGCATTTTTCTGCTTTGGCCATTTGTTGATATACCATCATAAAAAATAATCGAATTAATATTCTATACATGACATATAGACGTATATGCATGCTGTAAAGGGTTAAGATAGATCTTTCTGTATTAGGAGGTTGTAGGAGGGCCTTTTTATCACAGGGGTCTGGACCACTTCATGGAGGTCTATATATAATACTATATAATATATATATATAGTACATATTATAGACCTCCATGAAGCGATCCAGACCCCTATGCTTTTATGAGTTTTACTGTATTAGGAGGTTGTAGGAAGGCTTATGTATGTGTTACTTGTTCCATATATTCAAGTTTTGGCTGTAAATTGTGAATGGCTTAAGTAATTTTGTATATTATATCCGTGTACATATAATTTTGTTCTTCCATTTAGGTACATTCAGGGTTACGGTCATTTATATTGGAGCGTTGTGGCACAGTTAGAAGAAGACCCATAGGACCACCAGTTATGTCTCAACCACAAGGATACGGTAAGACTCAGCTTCTGATAAAGACTTATTTTTTTAATCCTTTTGATGCTGAATTTCTAGAGTGCCTGTGGAATAGGTAGCCTATCAGTGATTATTTATATAGTCTATTAGTCTACTCAGTTTGAAAAACTGAATCTTGTTAGGTGATTTTGAATGAGAAGCAGTACAGACCCTTATCAGAAGGCTCCTCTAAGAACCCTCTTATTTGGGTCTACACTGTTTGCAAATGCCAGTGCATGCATGTCTAAGGGTTAATGAATTGGTTATGGAGAGATAAAGAGATCAATTGGCCACATGAAACAGAGTAGCTTTAACTCTTTACTTGATAGAGATATCTTTTGATGCATTTGAAAACAGAGAAAACCCAGATCAGACAACTGCTGTAGGAGCCATCTGACCAAGGTCTGCTCTGTTTGCTGATGAAATGATATTGATCTGGTTCTAGTTTCTGCCATGGTTAAAAGATTCCTTTGTTCATGGTATTCATGATGACATTTTAAAATTTCATCTACAGTGAACCCTCGTTATACCTGCATTCGTTACAATGGCACCCTCGGTATACTGGCAGTATGCATTGAAACAAAATTACTGTTAGTTCTTTGAAACAACCACTGGATAAATAGGTGCAATGCCAATAACACAGGTGATTGCTTAATGCAGAGCACAAAAGTGCAAAAAGCTCCCTAAGGGAGTTTAGAGAGAGTGTTGCTTTAACTGTCAGCTTTTGAAAAGTTGCATTCAAACATTTGCAAATAACGTGGAATCAAATTAGCTGCTATGTTAGAATGTTCCATCTAATTCCTTGCATGCTTAACCTTTAGCCTGCTGCTGGCTGATGAGTAATTACCTTTGCAAACAGTTTGGATCCAGATGAGACGCCGAGTAACTTGGCGTCTCATCAGGATCCAAACTGTTTGATACTCTGACAGTGCTGTTGAAAAGAAATGCAAGATAAATGAACAGTGACAACTGAAATCGATGATATTTTCTTCAAATAAATTTTGCTCAGCAGGCTAAAGGTTAAGCAATTGTCATCTTCTAAATTTGTAGTCTTTCTGAATGGGTCTGCTCTGTTTGCAAAGGCATACACAAACAGTTGTATGAATTAAGTAAAGGGTTAATGATATAAAAAACCATAAAAAACAAACTTGTTTTGCCCCGATCAGCACACAAATAGTTAACCCTTACCCTCGTATAAACGCCTTCTCACACATTTGCAAACAGATTAGTCTAGACCTACTTAGCAGCTATCAGATGGCTCCTATAGGAGCCGTCTGATCAGGGTCTGCTCTGTTTGCTAATGGAATTTAATAGATCTGTTTCTTTACTTTTTGAAATGACTACAATGTTCTACCATCCATATTTTGTTATAACTATTTTATTCATAAATATTCAGCAGTAGGTATTGAAATTTTGACTAAATATAGAACAGGGAAAGGGTTAACATATTTTCAATCCTGTGTGTTATACATAAGATCTGTTCTATATAATTGTGAAATCTGATCTCCTTTTCACATTGTGGACAATTTTGTGAGTAATTATATGTCAAGTTTGGCATTCCATTTCTGCCTGGCATGCCAGGGTTTATCCACTTTTTGTCTTTTGAACATTGGTATGAAATTGCCTAGCAAACACAAACTACTGTGCAGATCTAGATCAAATGCAAATCTTCTCCTCTGATTGTCTGGTAAGCGATATCAGGGCCATCATGGCCATCTTGTTTAGAAAAGTCCCTAAGTATTCACCATAAGCTTGACCTGTTTGAATTTTGGAAGAGTCCATTTGAAAATTCAGCATTGTCATGTAAAGGTTAACCTTTTGAATGTGAGAGTGTCATTTGCAAACAATGTAGACCGAGATTGGAGGGCTACAACTGATAAGGGTCTGTACTGTTTGTCATTCAAACTCCTCGCACAAAGCGTCACCCTTTCATTCTGAATGGACTTTCTCGTTTTTAACTCTTTACTCCATATATAAGCCTTTCTACGCCTTTGCAATCAGAGTAGACCCAGATCAGGGTCTGCTCTGTTTGCTTATAATATAATATAGATATTATTCTACAGTTTCTGCCATGGCCAAACATTCCTATGTCCATGTGCTATTATTACATTTATTCTAATTAATATTCATGATGTTATTTTTTCCTAGATAAATATTCATGGAGTAAAAGGTTAAACATTAATGGACCATTCCACTTTTTGAAGCTGATCTAAATTATCATGTGCCTAGTCACTAACGGGTTATTAATGGATCAAAAACATTTATTTTCGTTCTGTGAAACCTTAGACATATACATACAAATGTACTATTTATATGTCTGTCTCTGATGAAACCATCCCCTCAATTAATCATAATTTGCCAAGCTCCCCAGAGAGTCTGAATATTCTGCATAAAAGCAATGCTTTACTAGGGTTTTCTCATGCAGCATTGCATAACTAATTTTATCTCATTTCGCAAATTGAACATTTTGAGATAGGATCTTAAAGAGGAAGTCCCTACAATGATCGCATATTTTCAATAATATCATAAAACTTGGTATTTGTTATGCTCTATCATTATTATGAAGGTTCCCAATTTGAACTTATATCGAAAAATGCCCCTGTGATACAAATAAACCGATTTCATCAATACTGATATTTTTTGTTCTACAACACAATATTATCGGCCTTTTACGTAATAGCTTTCTCGGAAGTGGCCGGTGAATCGCGAATAGGGCGAACAGTTAAGAAACTAAAACCCAACCCAAATAAAACTGAAACATCGGGGAGTAAAACCGGGATCGGCGATATCAAACACATGGATGTTTTGTCATTATAAACGGTAATTGGATGGGGCTTTTTGCGATATACAATGTACTTCTTTTCAGCATATAAACAAATGAGTTTTGTACATTTTAAGTGTTTATGAAACGCGTCAAATGTAGGGACATCCCCTTTAACAACAGCCTACATTTAACCTTTAGTTCTCTAAGTCATCATAGTCTACAAATAGTATTTTGCCCCCCCCCCCCCCCCCCCCCCCCCCCCCCCCCCCTTGATGCCAGTTGACTGAAACTTCATATATGGAAAGAGCACAATGAGAGGAAGTGTTATGCATAAGTTTTTAGGTCCATAACTCTCGCTTCAATAATATTAGGAGTTATTCAGTTTGATAATAAGCAAAAGGGCTGAAATGACAGCTGCAACTTGATCATCAACTGGAAAGAGTGTTACTCTTTTCCCTTATAGATCTAGATATGCAATTTCATGCCAAAGTGAACTTATTCAGTATCAGATTGATGCCATGAAAAGAATACTGCAGCGTCTACAACGCTTTGATTTTCATTGCTAACAGCATATTTTTTCTTCTCATTTTTTGTTAGGAAAATGATCAGTGTCTAACAGGTTAGTTTCTGATGAGATGTCCAGTAACTCAGCATCTTATCTGGATTGAAACTGTTTGCTTAGGTAATTAAGAATTTGCCCCTAGCATGCAAAGAATTTAAAAATTCTTTATGACCAGTTTTTTTCTCAGTGGATATGACCCCCTATGAAAGATACTAGTACTCCAGGCATGAACTTCAGTTTATGCTTTCCAAGTTCATACCCAAATAGCCCAAAGTTTTCAGACAGAAAACCTCAGGCAAATAGTACAAACCCAGATCAACCTGCTCCTGAAGAAGACATTAGATCAAGGTCTACATTGTTTACTACTATGTCAGTACTAATTTAAAGTTATCAAAAATGGTATGCAGCTTTAACCCATTCTCACATGTTGACGCCTTTTGACACCTCTGTAAATGTCACTTTTTGAAACCATTGTGAAAAATAGAGCATTTGCTCAGTCTATTAACGTAATGTTTTAAAAAATCATATAATAAATATTCATGATATTGTTTGTTCTCATGATATTGTGAATATTCATTAAGTAAAGGGTTGACTGAATCGAATGTGTTTAAATAAATTTTCTTTCGTTCATTTTTAGGAAATTCAAATAGGAAATCACAATAAGTGTATTAACCCTTTCCTTTATATAACTGCCTTTTCACGCATTTGCAAACAGAGTAGACCCAGATCAGACGGCTCCTATAGGACCCATCTGATCAGGGTATGCTCTGTTTGTGTATGCTATAATATAGGTCTGAAGTCAAAACACCCCAAGTATAATTATATGCCATTATTAAAATTCAGCTAATAAATATTCACAATGTCATTATTTCTTACATGAATATTAACCCTTCCCCTCATATAAGCGTGTTTTCACACATTTGCAAACAGAAAAGACCCAGATCAGACGGCTCCTAGAGGAGCCATCTGATCAGGGTCTTCTCTGTTTGCTAGTGGAATTTGAAAGATCTTATTCGTTGCTTTCTAAAATGGCTACAATGTTCCACCTTCCATATTTCGTTATAACTATTGTGTCCATGAATATTCAGTAGGTATTGATATTTGTAATAAACATAGAACAGGGAAAGGGTTAAACAGGGAAAGGGTAAACAGTATAGATCCTGATAAGATGCAGTGTGACTTGGCATCTCATATCATCTGGATTCAAACTGCATACATGTGTAGAGATCATCCCAATATCAGAGCTAGCATGTAAAGAGCCAGTCTTAGTTTTGTTAAATGTGCCCCGCCATTGTTGAGAAGCTAGGATGAGGTGTGGCAAGTTCAAATATTGATTGTAGTATTTAACCTTTGACTTACGTAATGTGGTTTAACCCTTTATATGCATGAAGCAAATGTATCAGTCATTTACAAAAAAGTGTAGACCCTGATCAGAGGACTCCTGGAGGATCTCTCTGACCCGGGTCTGCACAGTTTGTCATCCAAAATTCAACTTTAAGCCTTTCATACTGAGTGGACTCTGTAGTTAACCCTTTCCTCCATAAATACGCCTTTCTACGCCTCTGTAATAGTCACTTCTTGAAACCATTGTGATTAATAGAGCATCTGCTCCTATAGGAGCAAATGCTCTATTTATCACAATGGTTTCAAACTACAAAATTCTAAACTTTTCCTTTTCTTTAGTTAATGCTCCTTTTCGGTAGATTTATTAAAAGAGGTTGGATCTAAATATAGCCTATGAGGGAATGGATTAAACATTGGTAGGATATTCCACTTGGATAATTCAGTGTTGAAATTGTAAACATTCATGGAATTCACACAGTATGATATGTTTTGTGAATGACGAGCAATGTAGGGAACTTTATGTTTTGCAGCATTTTCTTGAAAATTCATGGAAAATGATTGACTTGAAAATTAACACATTTGTTGCATTGTCTTAATTCACAAAAATTCTCATTTTCCTCAACTAAATTCAAACTACAATGTACATACGTAACAGTTTTAAGTTTTTGAAGCCGTAAGTGTTAAACACACTTTAAAATGTTTTTATGGATAAAGTTTTAGAAGTACTTGTATGTCTAGGTTAGAATTAAGGAAATAAAAACTGAAAGAAAATCAGCATTTAGTAGATCGAATGGTTTTAACCCATTCCCTCATATTGACGACTTTTGACGACTATAGGAGCAAATGCTCTATTTATCACAATGGTTTCAAACTACAAAATTCTAAAATTTTCCTTTTCTCTAGTTAATGCTCCTTTTCATTAGATTTATACAAAGAGGTTGTATCTAAAAATAGCCTATGAGGTAATGGGTTAAAGGTGTGATTTATATACACTAGAACTACCTGAACTGTTCGGCAAGACAAAATGAGGCAAATAGTGCATACCCAAATCAAATGACACCTTAACCCTTTCCTTTATGTAAACATGTTTTCAAACAGATTAGACCGGGGCCAGGATCAGATAGCCCCTAACATGAACATGCATTTCTATGAAGGAAAGGGGTTAAAAAAATAGTTTAAATTTATGCATCTTATCTATTCCTCTACTTAGTCAACCTTTTGTTTTGGATACTGTGGTTGTGTGTACGAGGTCAACTATTTATCTTGACAGCTCTGGTATTTGCATTAACCTTTCCTTCATTTATAGGTCTTTTCACATTTTTTCAAACAGAGTAGACCCAGCTCAGACAGTTTCTGTAAGAGCCATCTGATCAGGGTCTTTTCTGTTTATCTATGGAATTATAGCTTTTAGCAGAGCCAAAACTTTGTTTGTTCATATGACATTATAAATATTAACCCATTCCCTCATAGGCTATTTTTAGATACAACCTCTTTGAATTAATCTACCGAAAAGGATCATTAATTAGAGAAAAGGAAAATTTTAGAATTTTGTAGTTTGAAACCATTGTGATAAATAGAGCATTTGCTCCAATAGGAGCAAATGCTCTATTTTTCACAATGGTTTCACATAGTGACTTTTACAGACTTGTCAAAAGTCGTCAATATGAGGGAAAGGGCTAACCTACTTAACATCCATACATACATGTATATGAATTACTAAGATCAATATTCATGAGATAAAGGGTTAACTACCGATATTTACTGAGACACAAAATACACATTCACATTGTGCTCAAGATTATAATCTTACATATTCAACTAGGAAGTAAGGTTGTATGACTCTTTGCAGAAATTAGTTCACAAAAACACCGTGATCAAAGTGTTAAAATATTTGAACACAAGTGAGAAATCACATGTTTACCAATTTTCTCCATAAATACGCCTTTCTACACCTCTGTAAAAGACACTTTTTGAAAGCATTTACTAGAAAAAAGGAAAATTTTAGAATTGTGTAGTATTGAAACTATGGAGCAAATGCTCTATTTTTCACAATGGTTTCAAAAAGTGACTATTACAGAGGCGTAAAAAGGTGTATTTATGGAGAAAAGGATTAAAGAAATAAGGACATTGTGACTATTTAATAACTGCAATTTTATAGTGTCATGTGATCACATGAAGTTTTAGCCATGGCAGAAACAGTAGGTCTATATGCATGTAGTTGCATAAGCAAACAGAGCAGACCCTGATCATCACATGGCTGCCATAGGAGCCATCTGATCTGGACCTAATTTTTTGCAAAGGTATCAAAGGGCGGGTGTGGTGTCTGCAGGGTTACCCTATCCAATTCCAAGGGAGTTCTGTTATCTAACAGAGCATCCCCAATATTGGTATCTCGGGTATCTTGTTCGCATTGCGACCTGGCCATAACTAGCATCAAGGATTCCATTTAAGTTAACCTGAGTTCCCCATTTTGGCTTATCGTGGAACTGGATTATTTCATTCACCCATTTCTTCCTCCTATCAAAGAGGGGATGAATGTAGTAAATTTTTTACTGTGGCTGGCCTTGTTCCGTCTGGGGGCGAATGTCTATCGCCCATACGCATGCGTCAACCGGAGGCTCAGGGGAATAAACACAGATTTACCAATCTAATTTTACTTTACAATCATGCGGTTCCTTACAGTTAGTAATTTCATATAATATTTATTGTACATATATGCATGTACATTGTATATCTTTTGCATATCTTTCATTAACCGGATAGACAATCATGTGGTTCCTTCAGGCTGGTGATTTCATATATATTGTATATCTTTCATTGCCTGGATAGATAATCATGCGGTTTGTTCCAGTTAGTGATTTCATCCATGTGAAGCACTTTTGAACACACATATCCTGTGGTATATAAATGTGGTATAATAATATCTATCAGGTAAAGCGCTTTACTCCATGAATATTCATGTAAGAAATAATTACACCATGAATAATAATAAGATTATTTCTTATAATAGTAAATAAAACAAATGGAACTTTTGTATTGGTAGAAACTGATCTATTATGATTTCATGAGCAAACAGAGCAAACCCTGATCTGGGTTTGCTCTGTTTACAAAGGCGTAGGAAGATGTATTTATGGAGTAAAGGGTTAATTAATCTATAACAGATAAAAGGAGTGAACCAGCTAGTGGAGAACATTTCCATCTTCTTAGTGAGTATTGTATGCTCCCGTCTGACCTAGCTGCTTGTGGGTAATTTTCAAACTGGTATGCCTTTGCTGAAACCAAATATTACTTCATCACTTCACTTTTCGTTACCTATTCAGTTGTATGGGCATTTTATCTGACTTCATGACAATCTCTTTCCACTTTGTCCTGTCTTCCACTGCTGTCAGACTTTTCAACTCCTGGATGGTATCTTCCCATCTCTTCCTCAATGTCTTCCTCACCTTCCATTACCTTTTCCATGGAGAATTGCCTTGGCCAAGCCTGCTGAGTGGGAGACATGACCATACCATCTCTTTTTCCTTTTCTTAACCCTTTCCTTCATATGAACGTCATTTCACGTACATGTATTTGCAAACAGGGTAGACCCAAATCAGAAGTCTGCTATAGAAGCCATCTGATCATGGTCTGCTCTGTTTGCTTTTGACATGATATAGATTTGATCCTACAGTTTTTTTTCAAAGAAAAAAATAATTAATGAAAAGTTAACATTATAAAACTTAGCTAATAAATATTCATGATGTCATGATTTCTTACATGAATTTTGAACAGGGAAAGGGTTACTTATAGTGAGAAGCTCTTCAGAGGGGCCAATCAGTGCCCGAACCCAACTACGAACCTCTTCATTGGTGATATGGTCCATGTGTCCTAAAATACTTGCAAATTACTTCATCCACACATTTGTTTTTCTTATTACCATACACTATTTGGACAGATAGATATGGGCAAATGGTGCAGACCCGGGCCAAACCATATTACCTTGCAATCCTGCTCTTTCTACTGTAACCCTGTACTGGATTATCAAGTCTTTTGATTTATTTGCAAACAGAGTACACCCAAATTAGACAGCTGCTTTAGGAACTGTCAGATTACATGATCGACTTTGTTTGCTTATGCCTTTACGCCATTAATAATCATGTAAGAAATTATGACATCAAGAGTATTGATTTGGACAGGAGTAGTCTGATCTGGGTCTGCTCTGATTGCAAAGGCGTATAAAGGCATATTTATGGAGTAAAGGGTTAAACTTAAATGAATATATAGAAGCTGATAGTCTACTGTTTGTAATGGCATGAAACATTTTAACCCTTACTGTGCAGGACACAAGTCACTAATGTCCTTTGCAAACAGTGTAGATCCAGATGAGAGGGCTCCTAGTCATGTTTATGTTACACTTTTCTTTAGAAAAATCCCTTAATATTCGCCGTAACTTGACCTGTTTGAGTTTGGGAATTGTCCATTAGAACATTCAGCTATCATTAGCAAACAGGCTAAACCCTGATCAGATGGCCACTACAGGAGCCACCTGATCTGGGTCTACTGTTTTTGCTAAGGCAATAGGTACAGTTTGTATTTATGGAGTAAAGGGTTAAGATTGCTAACAATTTTAACCTTTACCTATAAATGTTCATATATTTGTGGGGGGGGGGGATGTCCATTTAAGCTTCCGTAGTTAAATAAAAACAAACACCAGTAATATAGTACATATATACATGTATTTCACCATCAATCTGTGGCTAATTTGAACATTCTCTATAAAATAGGGTTTTAGTGGAGAAATGACGATTTTAGTATTTGAGTACGCATGTTTATCTGTTGCTCTGGGAATGTACATATATGTCATGTGAAAACAATTCTGATCAAAACAGAGATCCAGATAAGATGCGTAAATAAAAACATTTTCAAGAATAACTCCTTTATTTCTCCACCAAACACTATTGTGTGACCACTCTTTAGAATGATTCTAAAGAGTGGTCACAACATAGGGCTTGTGGAGAAATGACGATTTTAGTATTTTCAACAGTATGGAGCTTTATCTGTGTCTCTGTCAAAATACTGGGTGTATTATAGAAACAATTACACCACAAGAAGGATGTACATGTATATGTAGTATTGAAGTACTATTGTAAAATGACAGAAAAAATGACTGTATGAATAATAATTAGCTGAATTTTTATGATTTTTCATGAAAAAGGGAATTTTTACCATGGCAGAAACAGTAGAAATAGGTAAGCAGATAGAGCAGACCCTTATCAGAGGTCTCCTGCAGGAATTGTCTGTTATCTGGGTCTACTCTGTTTGCTAAGGTGTTAAAAGGGAGGAGTAATAGCAAAGGTGTTAAAAGGATTGTTCTTAATGATACTTTTCTCCTTTAGGTGCCCCTCAGCAACCAGGATACAGTCAACCTGGTCAACCTGGATATGGCCAACCACCACCAGGGTATCAGCCTCAACCAGGGTATGGTCAGCCTCAACCAGGGTATGGTCAGCCTCAACCAGGCTATGGTCAGCCAGGACAACCATATGGACAGCCGGGCATGCCAATGCAAGGTACAGTAGGACCTGTCTTGAATGACCGTACATTGATTGGACACAGATGTGTTAGAAAGCAGGTGGTTGCTTAATGCAGAGCAAAAGTAAAGCAGAAAGCTCCTATTGGAGCTTTCTGCATTACTTTTGCCCTGCATTAAGCAACCACCTGCCTTACAGACCCATAATTAGACCTCTTTTAACCCTTTCCCTCATATTAACGTGTTTTCACGCATTTGCAAACAGAGTAGACCCAGATCAGACAGCTCCTAGAGGAGCAGTCTGATCAGGGTCTGCTCTGTTTGTTAATATAATTTGAAAGATCTGTTTCTTTGCTTTCTTAAATGTCTTCAATGGTCCACCTTTCATATTTATTTATAACTATTTGTTAATGAACATTCAGTAGGTATTGAAATTAGGGCTAAATATAGAACAGGGAAAGGGTTAATGGTTGCTCAAGACTGGTTCTACTGGATGTACATGTATAATGATTGCAGAAAATTTCTTACATAGTACTAGTGTTTCCTTACAAGAATGCATACCATATATGGCCCTGTGCAGACTCACTTTAACAGTTAATACCCCACATTGAAAAAATAGTGACTGCTCAAATCTACATCTGGTACAATTTTAAAGGTCCAGATAAGATATGTAAATTAAAAAAATTAAAGAATAACATCTTCATTTCTCCACCAAACCCTACATGTATGTTGTGACCACTCTTTAGAATCGTCTCTTCGAGATTTTAGTATTTGAGTATGCATGTTTATTTGTTGCTCTGAATCTTGAATATTTCTGATTCAATCAAACTTTTGGGAAAATATTGGTCAAATATCAAACAGCTTGTGTCTTGATGAGATGCCGTTTTACTTGGTGTCTAATCTGGATCCAAACTGTATGTAAATGTGAGTCAGGTCGTGGATAGCAAGATAATGGTTAATTATATATAGAGACATGTGCATTTTACTGTGCTTGATTATCCAGAAATATGTTTTTGGGTTAATAGCAAAATTTCCCTAGAAATAGGTTCTGGATTAGTGAGTGCTGGTATCAAGTGTGAACTGGCATGTATTTAACCCATTCCCACATAGGCTATTTTTAGACACAACATCTTTCAATAAATCTACAGAAAAGGAGCATCAACTAGAGCAAAGAATTTTTTTAGAATTGTGTAGTTCTGAAACCATTGTGATAAATAGAGCATTAAATTTTGTTCCTATGGAGAAAGTGCTCTATTTATCACGATGTTTTCAGAAACTGATTTTACAGAGGCGTCAAAAGGCATCAGTAGGAGGGAATTGGTTAAAGAGCCATTTAAAACCCTTTCCCTTAGGAATATTTATGCATGAATTGATCACTTCATGAATATTTGTTGTTAAATTAAATATTCATATTGTAGATTCTTCAAGGAAAAATTTGGCTTAAACAAAAACTGTAGGATCATATTTGTTAAATATCATAAGCAAACAGAGCAGACCCATATCAGACAGCTTCAACAGGAGATATCTGACTAGTGTGTACTCTGTTTGCAAATACATGAAAAGGCATTCGGTTCTGATTTTTGTTGTTGTTGTTGTTTTTAGAAAAGAGTTTAAGATCAACTATTTAGTATTGATTATGTTTACAAATATAATTCAATTTTGAAAAATAAGTTTATTAATTTCCTGCTTTAATCTGTCACTTGACTGAGGTCAAGGTCAGGATAGTTATTACAAAATGACTGTTTTCTGGAATCCAAGTTGTGTTCTCTGTCTGCTTGATAGTCTATTAGAATCAAATAGTTGAGACTTCTCTCTTTCCATTGAATATGTATTGTTTCATAATACATGTAGATGTAAGACTGATTGAATTAATTGAATGTGGGAACCATTATAACTGGCCTTGCAAACTGTGTAGACCTAGTGACCCTGAACAGAGGACTCCTGGAGCAGTCCGCAGGTCAGGGTCTGCACCATTTGCCATTCTGAATATTGAAATGTCACTTCTGATTAACAATGATGGACTGTTTTGCTTTGAAATTCAGCATTCAATGTTTTTACAATGTTTCCTGTTAATACTATTTAACAATGACTGAACATTCAGCTTCCAATGCTTCAGCAATATATCCCATAACTAACAATGATTGACCATTCAACAGCTTAACCCTTTACCTCATAGGCTATTTTTAAATACAACCTCTTTGAATAAATCTTCCGAAAAGAAGCAATAACTACAGAAAAAGAAAAGTTTAGAATTTTTTAGTTTGAAACCATTGCGATAAATAGAGCATTTGCTCCTATAATGGTTTCACAAGGTGACTTTTACAGAGTCGTCAAAAGTCATCAATATGAGGGAATGCGTTAAAAGAGCTTGTTTCATGATGAATGTAAGAGCTTGTTTCATGATGAATGTAAGAGCTTATTTCATGATTAATGTAAGACTGATCATTGTTGTATGGTTTCAGGTCAGCAGCAGTGGATGGCACGTCCAGAAGTCCCTGGCTGTCCACCAGGCCTTGAGTACCTGTGTCAGATAGACCAACTCATAGTCAAACAGCAGGTAGAGCTACTAGAAGGTAAGACCTTCCGCTGCATTTTATTTCACCTTTTACTCCTTAGATACACCTTTTAATGCTTTTGCAAACAGAGCAGACGCAGATCAGATGGCTCCTATAAGAGCTATCTGATCAGAGTCTGCTCTGTTTGCTTATTGAATTACATTGATTAGATTTTACAGTTTCTGCCATGGTCAAAATTATGTGCCATTATAGAAAAAAGTCTAATACACAAATGTAGATATTGGAGTTTTACATGTGCGGGAAATGTTTGTACAATATTTTCTATATCTCTGTACCAGACCCTAACAGTTGTTAGTACTCATTAGAATCACATCTCCAGCTCTAATGAGTACCATTAGGATTGAGTTTGGCTGAAAAAAAAGTATTATAAACACCTCCACTTTAATTAATGGCTCCTTACTTCTTTGGGGGAAACTAAAGATGAAAAACGTGACTAAAACTCTATATAATAACCATTAAATAAAGAAATATAGTTTTTCAAAATACTGTTGGAGCTTTCTGTATTGTTTTCATTCTGCATTAACCCTTTACCTCATACAAACGTGTTTTCACGCATTTGCAAAGAGAGTAGACCCAGATAAGACGGCTCCTAGAGGAGTTTGCTAATAGAATTTGATAGATCTGTTTCTTTGCTTTCTAAAATGTCTATAATGTTCCACCTTCCATATTTCATTACAACTATTTTGTCCATGAATATTCAGTAGGTATTGAAATTCGGAATAAATATAGAACAGGGAAAGGGTTAAGCAACCACCTGTGTGCTGTGTGCAGAATGCAAAAATATGATAGACAAGTTAACCTCTAATCTACAAATCTGAAAATATCATAAGCCCAGAGAGAGGTGTGTGTTTATTGATTTTAACCCTTTCCTCCATAGGCTTTTTTTTAGATCCAACCTCTTTAAATGAATCTACCCAAAAGGAGCATTTGTTAGAGAAAAGTAAAATTTTAGAATTTTGTAGTTTGAAACCATTGTGATAAATAGAGCATTTGCCCCTATAGGAGCAAATGCTCTATTTATCACAATGGTTTTCTGAAGTGCTTATTACAGAGGCGTAGAAAGGCGTATTTATGGAGGAAAGGGTTAATACCTTTCTTCCAGAACTCTAGATAAGGGGAGCATTTGAGATACAAATGCCAAAATTTCTCCTCTAAAACCCTAAGTTGCGACTACTCATTAAAATTATCTTGTTTAGTTTGGCCAATGAATGTATGTTTTACCCATAACTTCATACAAATGCCTTTTTCAGGCTTTTGAAAACAGAGTAGATCCGGGTAAGATGACTCATGTAGGAGCTGTCTGATCAGGGTCTGCTCTGTTTGCTTATGGTATAATATATATCTTGATTCTAGTTTCTGTCATGGCCAAATATTCATGTGTTCATATGCCATTATAAAACTTCAGCTAATTAATATTCATGATATCATTATTTCTTAACCCTTTCTCTGTTCTGTGTTTAGTCCAAATTTCAATACCTACTGAATATTCATGGACAAAATAGTTAAAATGAAATATGGAAGATGGAACATTGTAGCTATTTTAGAAACTAAAGAAACAGATCTGTCAACTTACATTAGCAAACAGAGCAGACCCTGATCGGATGGTTCCTCTAGGAGCCATCTGATCTAGGTCTTCGCTTTTTGCAAATGCATGAAAAGATTTCTATGAAGGAAAGGATTAAATCAGTATGCATGGAGTAATGCGATAAATGTTATTGCCAATGTTAGAAAGTATGTTCGTTATCGTCCTTGAAATGAATATGGGTAGGGAAATTAAACAAAGATTGGCAAAATAGATAAACATTTTGGACAGGGGAATTTGGCTGAATTTTGGCCCAAAAAATGCCATAAAGAAAGCCTTAAATGCCTTGATAACAGGTTTATTATAGTAGGTACACACTTTGTTCACATGATTGAGGTGGGGTGCATTCTGTAGTCTCCAAGGACTGGTTTAATTCTTTAAACCCTTTCCTTCATATAAACGCCTTTTCACATGTTTGCAAACAGAGTAGACCCAGATCAGATGGCCCCTATAGGAGCTATCTGATCAAGGTCTGCTCTGTTTGCAAATAGAATTAGAATCACCTTCCATATTTCATTTTAACTATTTTGTCCATGAATCTTCAGTAGGTATTGAAATTTGGAATAAAAACAGAACCGGCAAAGGGTTAATCTGTTAAGACTTGTATGACTATTCAGTGGATCGATGCATTTAAATGATAAAACATTTCTTTTGAGTACATGTTATCAGTGGAGGTACTTGGTGAAATGTGTTGATTTAACCCTTTGTCTGATAGACATGTTTTGGTCCCTTTGCAAACAGTAACTCCAGATCAGACGACTCCTGTAGGAGCTACCTGACTAGTGCAAATACTTTTGCCCTGCATTAAGCAACCACCTGCTTTTTAAGACTCCTATGTTCAATAAATGAATGGCCGCTTAACCCTTTCCTCCATAATATGCCATTCTACGTCTTTGCAAACAGAGTAGACCCAGATCAGGGTCCGCTCTGTTTGCCTATGGTTTAATATAGATATGATGCTACAGTGTCTGTCATAGCCAAAAACTCCTGTGCCCATGTGCTATTACAGCAAATTAATCTAATTAATATTCATGAAATAATTATTTATATCTTATATGAATATTCATGGAAGAAAGGGTTAGTGGCCATCAAGTAGAAGTCTAATTACGGTTCTGTAAGGCAGGTGGTAGCTTAATGCAGGTCAAACTCAAAAGCAATGCAGCAAGTTCCTCTAGGAGCTTTTGCATTACTTTTGCCCATTACTTTTGACCGCCTGCTTTTTAAGACTATGTTCAATAAATAAATGGCTGCTTAACCCATTTCCTCATGGGCTATATTTAGACCCAACCTCTTTGAATAAATCTTCCGAAAAGGAGCATTTACTAGAGAAAGGGAAAATGTTAGAATTGTTTAGTTTTGAAACCATTGTGATAAATAGAACATTTGCTCCATAGGAGCAAATGCTCTATTTATCACAATGGTTTCAAGAAGTGACTTTTACAGAGGCGTAGAAAGGCGTATTTATGGAGGAAAGAGTTAAGACAGGTTCTATTGTATCAGGAATCTCAACACTGCATGATAAAGGTTCAAATATACTTATCTCAAACCTAGCACTTGGCTGCATTAGCTTATCTATTTTTTGTTTGTGTTTTTTGTTCAGGTCCTGTTTACATATATCTTAACCTTTTCCCTGTTGAATATCCATGACATCATGAATATTTATTAGCTGAATGTTTATACTGACATACCAGTATGTAAATGAGATGTTTTGGTACTGGTAGATACTGTAGAGTCAGATCTGTTATAATTTCTAAAGCAAACGGAGTAGACCCTGGTCAGACAGCCTTCTTATCTGGATCTACTCTGTTTGCAAAGGCGTGAAAAAGTGTTTGTATAAAACAGGTTGGGATAACTGTTTGTATACTGAATTATTTATTTACCATTCCCTCCATAAATACGCCTTTCTACGCCTCTGTGATGACCACTTCTTGAAACCATTGTGACAAATAGAAGCAAATGCTCTATTTATCACAATGGTTTCAAACTACAACATTCTAAAATTTTACTTTTCTCTAGTAAATGCTCCTTTGGGTAGATTCATTCAAAGAGGTTGAGTCTAAAAATAGCCCATGGAGGAAAGGGTTAAGTCCTACAGCCAAACAACAATTTTACTGGCAGAGTAATTTGTTATTGTAGTTTACTAAGCATACCCCTCATATTTACACTTTTTGCACACCTTTAAAAAAAGAGTAGACACAAATCAGACAGCTCCTGTAGGAGCTACCAATACCAAATTACCTGTACAAATATGCTATTATAAAAACTAAGCTAATAAGTATTCATGATGTCATTATTTCTTACATCTATATTCATCAGGGAAAAGGTAATAAGGTAGTTTCAGGGCTTGAGTACAAATCTATAACAGTCTATGAGGTGAATTTGTGATGACAGTTGTAGACAGTTGATATCCAGATGAGACACCAAGTAACATGGTGTCTTATATCTGTATCCTATTTGATACTTTAATTGTGATTACACTTTTCTTTAAAGAAATATCCCTCAATATTGATTGTAAGTTTGACCAGTTGGAATTTTCAAATAGTCTGTTTGAAAATTCAGCATTGAAAGGGTTAAGTTTGAGAATTGTTGCAGATGATAACATTTGTCCATGACAATTAGTTAGTGTATTAAGAGTCAAAATGTATACTGTATACAGTAACACATCTCTAAACTGGACGTTTTAAATTTTGTATAAATATCGGTCTTGGAGACAGGTGGCAGCTTAATGCAGGGTGAAAATCATGCAGAAAGCTTCTCTAGGAGCTTTCTTCATGACTTTCATCCTGCATTAAGCAGCCATCTGCCTAAATAACCTAACTTCTCTACTAGAATTCCGGTTTAGAAGGGTTTTACTGTAACTAACAAGACAATGGTAACCACTTATATTGTGAGCAACTTGAGCCTTACCCTGCACAAAGTTGGATATGTTTCAATATTGACTTTGTCCGATTCAGCTAACCCTTTCCCTGTTGAATATTCATGTAAGAAAAAATGACATCATTCATGAATATTTATGAAATGTTATAATGAATATGAACATAGGACAATTTTGCTCAAGCAGAAACTTTAGAATCAGATCTTAATAATTTGTACCATAAGCAAATAGAGCAGACCCTGATTTGGCGGCTTTTATAGTAGCGGTCTGATCTTGGTCTTCTCTGTCTGTTTGCAAAAGCATGCAAACATATTTGTTTCAAAAAGAGGGTTTAGCATTTGAGAATGTATTGAGCACAATGTCAAACAGCTTGGATCCTGGTAGAATGCCGAGTGAGTCTGCGCCTCATCCGGATGTAAGCTGTTTTCATATGTGAGTGTGAGGTAGCAGAAAGCTGGATAAGGGTTAACTTAAGATGGCATTAGTCATACTGTATAATTGTTATGTCTTATTATCTACAGATGTATTTATTAACCCTTTCCCTGTTGAATATTCATATAAGAAATAATGAAATGAATATTTATTTTAGCAGAATCTTTTTAATAGAACATGAACGCAGGATTTTTTTTACTCTAGCAGAAAAGTAGAATCAGATCTATATAATATTAAGCACTGATTGCTGTTCCCATGGTGTTTGTATGAATTGATGGTTTTCACCACCCTCCACCAGTCAACCCCTGTGATAATTGTATAATGAAAAACGGACAATTTGTAGAACATTCTTTAATGCCTGAAGAATAAGCATACTAGGTGTTCTTTTACTATCAGTACAATATAGTTATATTAATGAGATTTGGAATGTGCCATTTTAGAAAGTAAAGAGATATGGAATATGCCATTTTAGAAAGTAAAGAAACAGATCTATCAAATTCCATTAGCAAATAGAATAGACCCTGATCGGACAGCTCCTATAGGAGCCATCTGATCTGGGTCTACTCTGTTTGCAAATGCGTGAATAGGGGTTATAAATACGAAGGAAAAGGATAAGCAAATAGAGCAGACACTGATTAGAAAACTTCTATAGAAAGTGTTTTATTTGGGTCTACAGTGTTTGCAAATATCTGTTCTAATCATGTTAAGGGGTCATAATCAGATGATCCTATGCACTTCATCCATTGTCTGATGAATATTCATGTAAGAAATTACTACATCGTGAATATTAATTACCTGTAGTTTTATAATGGTATACAAACAGAAGAATCTACACGTACAGTAGCACCCCTCTAATGCGACCACTTAATGAATCAACATGGGTGTCTTTATATGCAGGTGGTTGCATAATGCAGGGCAAAAGTAATGCTCCTCTAGGAGCTTTCTGATTACTTTTGTCCTGCATTAAGCTACCACCTGCATCTAGCACCCAGAATTATACCTCTTTTAGGTGGTCACATTAGCGGGGTTTTACTGTATGTTATTTCATAAGCAAACAGATAAGTCCCTGTACCTACAGGAGCTGTCTGATCTAAATTTACTCCATTTGTAAAGGCATGAATTTGATAAGGACAGCAGAGTTGATTCATTAGCCTTTGGCATGCAGTTCTAGTTTTTAAAAGAAATACATATAGAAGCAAATTTTAACTTTAGTTTTGAAACAGTTGTTGTATTTTAACAGACAATGATTACTAAGAAGGTAAAGACTAACCGTATTTTTATTGTATTTTTCAGCATTCACAGGCTGGGAGACGAACAACAAGTACAAGATACTGAACAGTGTTGGCCAGCAGGTCTACTTTGCAGCAGAAGGTGAGATGTTAACCCATCCTCACATAATGATGCCTTTTGACGCCTCTGTAAAAGTCACTTTTTGAAACCATGGTGATAAATAAAGCGTTTGCTCCTATGGAGCAAATGCTTTCTAAATTACAATGATTTCAAAACTACACGATTTTAAATTTTTCCTTTTTAGCTCGCCTGTTACGAAGAAATCATGAGCTTTGAGCTATTGTCGTAACTCCGGTGTCCAAGTCGTTGTTGTTGTCATTGTTGTCGTTGTCGTCTGAAATCTTAACATTGACCATAACTTCTTCAATTTTTCATTTACAACCTTCATTTTTGGTATGCATGTTCATCTTAACAATGACAATAGACGAGCGTTGGCACCCTCTTGTGGTGCTCTTGTTTGTAGTGTGTGCTCCTTTTCGGTAGATTTATTCAAAGAGGTTGGGTCTAAAAATAGCATTTGGGGTTAAGTTAACAGTAAAGTCCATTCAGTGTTAAAAGGGTTGAATTTGCTGGAGGATATTAAATGTATATAAATACAACAACTGTTTCAAACCTAAAGTTAAAATTTGCTTCTATATGTATTTCTTTTAAAAACTAGAACTGCATGCCAGTGTAGCTCTTGGTGAGGGCTGGTCTATATGTAGTACCTGAATGAATGAAACCTTGTGGGAACAAAACATTTTAACACTGTACTTATGATGTTTAATGCCATTGCAAACAGAGTAGACCCAGATCAGATAGTTCTTGTATTTTCTTATGAAATAATATATAAATGATTCTACAGTTTACCAAGACCAGAACTTAACCCTTTCCCTCATATAAACAAGTTTTCATACATTTGCAAACAGTGTAGACCCAGAAAATAGGAGCCATCTGATCAGGGTCTGCTGTTTTTACTAATTTGATTTGATAGTTCTGTTTCTCTTCTTTCTAAAATGGCTACAATGTAATTTCATTGTAACTATTTTGTCTGTGAATATTCAGTAGGTATTAAAATTTTGAATAAAATGGGTTAATATTTCATATCCTTTATGAAGTGTTATGTTCTTTACAGACACAGACATGTGTATGAGGCAGTGCTGCGGGCCTTCGAGAGGATTCACCATGCACATCACAGATAACATGAACCAGGTGAGTGCTCTAAACAGCCTCCCTAGCAGGACTTAAAAGAGATTACCCATGTCACACTTCAGTTTGTATTGTGGTATAGGATTAAAGTAAAAACTCTCTAAACTTGAATACTAGTAGAGAAGAATTTAGATACATTTAGGCAGGTAGCTGCTCAATGCAGGGTGAAAGTCATGCAGAAAGCTCCTAGAGGAGCTTTTGGCAAGACTTTCACCCAGCGTTAAACTGCCACCTGACTCCAAGACCGATATTTATACTAAATTGAATCTCCGGTTTAGAGAGGTGTGTCACATCTTGTTCATCTCGCTTCTACCTTCGAACACTCTTGTTTTGTAATAAGAGTTTAATGAATTCAACAAAGAGTTTATTCTTTTGTCCAGATTTTGGTATATATTTACAGCATTAACTCTTTACCTCATGATCTTGTGACTTCATGAATATTTGTACAGTAAAACCTCTCTATAATGGCCACTAAATTACATCAAGTATTTTGTGTTAAAGGCTGGTGGCTGCTTAAAGCAAGGTGAAAGTAAAACAGAACGCTCCTATAGGAGTGTTCTGTTTTACTTTCACCTTGCTTTAAGCAGCCACCTGCCCTAAATACCAACTAATTAACACAATTTAGTGGCCGTTATAAGAGAGGTTTTACTGTATATCATAAAATGAAAAATGGATTTTTTCTAAATGATTCCTTAAACAGACAGGGCAGACCCAGGTCAGGTGGCTCCTACAGGATCTGTCTGATCAAGGTTTGCTTTGTTTGCAGAGGTTCATGAAGTCATTTATATGAGAAAAAGGGTTCAAGAAAAGTCAAAGAAAGTACTGGACAGAAAGAGATAAGCTCTACCCACTCTGCAATTTATTTCGGAGATAAAATATGTTCAGTTTTCCTTTGCTGCTGTGTACACTGCTGTTGTAGTTTAAAAAAATGTGTCTAATCAGGGTTTTCACTGTTTGTTACAAATCAGCAGTTACAGTTGTTTGTTAACCCGTTCGCTCATATTGACGACTCTATGAAAGTCACTTTATGAAACCATTGTGATAAATAGAGCATTTGCTCCTATAGGAGCAAATGCTCTATTTATCACAATGGTTTCAAACTACACAATTTTAAAGTTTTCCTTTTCTCTAATTAATGCTCCTTTTGGGTAGATTTATTCAAAGAGGTTGTATCTAAAAATAGCATATGAGGTAATGGTGACGCTGTGGTTGTAAACTGTGTAGATCCTGATCAGATGTGCATTTCCAGTGTTAACATTTTGCAAATACATGATTTTTTTCCACAATAAATGCAGCTCAAATTATAACTCTATTTATTTATTGCAGGAGCTTATTCGCGTTAGCCGTGAGTTTAAGTGTTGTGCTGGGTGCCAGTGGTTTGCCTGTTCTGATGGCTGTGCTCATGAAGTGACAATTGAGGCACCAGTGGGGAATGTCGTTGGATATGTCAGACAGGAGTGAGTGGTTGTCTTTTGAAACTCTCTGTATAGAAATTTATTTAACTCCTAAAATAAGTTTGGCTTATTTGTGATAACCTTTGCAAACGACATTTGACCCTTTCCTCCATAAATATGCCTTTCTTCGTCTCTGTAAATATCACCTGTTGAAACCATTGTGGTAAATAGAGCATTTGCTGCTATAGGAGCAAATGCTCTATTTATCACAATGGTTTCAAACTACAAAATTCTAAAATTTTCCTTTTCTATAGTTAATGCTCCTTTTCTGTAGATTTATTCAAAGTGGTTGGATCTAAAAATAGCCTATGAGGGAATTGGTTGAAAAATTCAGACAGTTACTCAGCATCTCAACTGTTTGTGAAGCTTGTTTAGCTACATTCTATGGGACTTGATGACTTCTGCAAACATTTTGGATCCAGATGAGACCTTAAGTTTACGTTGATTGGTGTCTGATCAATATCTAAAATGTTTGGATCTTTGTACCACACTTTTTGATAGAAATGAAAGAAAAATCAACAATGACAATTTTCAGGATTTTTTTGATTGTTAATTCTTATAAAAAATTAACCCTTAGATAGATTCCCGTGCTCATTTTCCATTATGAATTTGAGCTAATAATTATTCATGAAGTCATTATTTCTTTCATAGATATTCATAGAATAAACGGTTAAATAATGTGATTACACCAGTATGGAGATTCTTATATAAGAGTTAACACTGGTTTTACTGTTACAGACAGAGCTGCTTGGAACCCAGGTTCTCCATAAAGGATGCCAACCATGAGGAGATCCTCTCCTGTGCTGGCCCTGTGTGTGTGTGCTGTGCTGGTCCATGCTTTGAGCCAGAGTTCAAGGTGAGTCTGCTGCTTTGTATAGTTTGTTTGTATCGAGGTCTTAAATAAGTCACTTAAACTCTTACAGTGCTGAATTTTCAAATGGACTATTCCAAAATTTAAACAAGCTTAGCTAATGGTGAATATTTAGGGATTTTTCTAAAGAAAAGTGTAACATGGCAAACAATGCAAACCCTGATGAAAGGGCTCCCCTAGGAGCCTTCTCATCTGGGTCTACACTATATGCAAAGGATATTAGTGACTTGTGTGCTGCACTGTAAGGGTAAACAGTATTTCAGTCTTGTCGCTACTTCCAGCTAATTACAGGTGGAGGAAGACCCCAGGTGTTTTTCTGTTTACGGAACAAATTTGCATTCTTTCGTACACAGAAGACACCTAGGTAAAACCACCAACCTACTGCACGTCTGCTAGAAGGCGTCCTCGCATGAAGAATCCAAATGCCTAGGCCGGGAGTTGAATCACAGTAGGGAGGGACTAAGTGACTGACAGTTGATTACTGTAATCATTCAACCACTGACATTGTATAGACTCTAGGGCTTACGGCTAACTGCTATCGGTCCGGTTGATGTGTTAATAAATTCTTGCGCAAACAGTTTCCAGGCCCCTATTTCACTGAAAAACATTAGCGGAGAGCTATTAGTAATATTTGCAAACTGTTTGGATCCAGATGAGATATTCTAATACTCAGTCTCGTCAGGATTCAAACTGTTTACTCCATAAGTATATTTTTATTTATAACGGCTCACAAACACACAGAAATTTTGGCCATGGTAAAAACTGAATAATCAGATCTACATGATTTCAATTTTTTTAACCCTTTCCTTCGTATAAACACATTTTCATGCATTTTCCCACATCAGACACATTCTATAGGAAGTGGTCTGGATCTGCTCTGTTTGCTTTTGACATGATATAATTCTTATTCTACAGTGTTTGTTTAGGCTAAAAATTTCTTTGAAAAGTTTACAGTATAAAAAGTGAGTTGTCATTATTTCTTACATGAATACTGAGCTGGGAAAGGGCTAAGCAAAAAGAGCAGACCCAGATCATATGTTTCCTACTGTTTGCAGAGGTGTAGAAAGGCATATTAACCCTTCTCTTGCAGAATTTTAAAATACATTTCTCCTTCTTTACCCATGCCCTGTTATATACACATATCTTCACTGTGTACAAGTATTTCGCTGTGCATTCACTGCTGTTGAGTGCAATGGTTGCACAATCAACTTGTAAATAGTGCAGACCCTGATGAGACAGCTCCTGCAGGAGCTGTCTCATCTGGCTCTTCACTATTTACAGGTAGGTATATTGACGTGAACAGCAAGCGAAGGGTTAATTGAGAAAAGGGGTTAATCCTTGTCTTTTCCTGCCTTTGCAAACAGTAGAAATAACCCTTTAATGTAAGAAATAATGACATCATGAATATTTATTAGCTGACATTTTATAATGGTACATAAACACATGATTCTTTTACATTGGAAGAAACTGTAGAGTCTGATCTATATTATGTCATAATCAAACAGAGCAGTCGCTGATCAGATGGCGGCCCAGGCCCTATAAGAATCATCTGATCTTGGTCTACTCTATTTGCATAGACATGAACTGGCATTTATATGAGGGAAAGTGTTAACTCATTTCATGATAGAGATGTATTTTTATGCATTTGTAAACAGAGTAGACCCAGGTCAGACAACTCCTTTAGGAACTGTGTGATCAGGGTCAGCTCTGTTTGTTTATTTCTGACAGATATGATTTACTATTGTTGTGGGAAATTTTTTTTATATTTTCAATACTTATAATAATAGGCCCATTCAGTGGTAACTCAGCTGATCGATACATGGCCCTTTTGTTTCGTGAAACCTGGGCCTGATTAGACACAAAGTAACCCTATGGGATTATTACTGTTTTTTTTATTATATACGTAGGTGTTTTCAAAAGATGGCGCTACTGAGGTGGGAAAGGTCACTAAGCAGTGGAGCGGTTTCGGCAGGGAACTCTTCACTGATGCTGACACCTTTGGTGTGTCGTGTAAGTATTTGCATTAACTCATTAAGTTCTGTATTCCTACAAAATATGTGTTTTTTGACTTAATCAAATTTTGATGTTTGCATGTTTTTTGGGGTACTTTTTTTTCCCATTGTGTCATATCAAAAATAATTTGGGAAGCAGACCGTGCAGACTCTGATCAGAAGGCTGCTTATGAATGTACACAGATAGCCTATATCCGGATGATATATTTAACTGAATATTTGAAAAGAAATTGAGAAACAATTGAGATTGGATAGCAGATAATAAATTTTGCAGTTGACAATACGGTAAAACCCCTCTAAACTAAAATTCTAGCAGAGGAGAAATTAGATACTTTTAGGTTGGTAGCTGCTTAATGCAAGGTGAAAGTCATGCAGAAAGCTCCTCCTCCAGCATAAAAGCCATTGTTATGAAGTAAGAAGTTATAAGGAAGGATATCTGCATTGATTTATCACAATATAATGGCACATATTTCTGAAATTGCTTAAATTTCGTGGTTAGTCTATTTTTCAAGTAGAGGAACATTAAATACAAGAGAATAACTCAGGATACTGATTCTACAAAGGGATGTACATTTATCTCCCCTGTTTCTTTCAGTTCCAATGGACCTTGATGTGAAAATCAAAGCTGTCATGATTGGGGCTGTGTTCCTTATTGTAAGTGTTTTCTTTAATAATTTACTCAATGAATATTCATGTAAGAAATATTGGCATCATGAATATATTAATTAGAATAATTTTTATAATGGCACATGAACACAGGAAGTTTTAGTCTTAGTCGAAACTGAAGAGTCAAATCTACATTTAATATTTAATAAGTAAACAGAGTAGACTCTGATCAGATGACTCCAACAGGAGCCATCTGATCTTGGTCTACTAAGTTTGCAAAGGCATTAACCCTTCGCTTGCTATTCACGTCAATATACCTACATGTAAATAGTGAAGGCCCAGATGAGACGGTTCCTGCAGGAGCTGTCTCATCAGGGTCTGCACTATTTACAAGTTGATTGTGCAACCATTGCACTCTGCAGCAGTGATTGCACAGCGAAATACGTATACACAGTGAAGATATATGTAATTATGTTACAGGGCATGGGTAAAGAAGGAGAAATGTATTTTAAAATTCAGCAAGAGAAGGGTTAAAGGGCATGTTTATAGTTTAAAGGGTTAATGATATTGCAGTCATTTTTTCCTGTTCGTTTGCACCCTTTACCTGATAGACAAGCCTTTACTGCCTTTGCAAACAGAGTAGACCCAGATCAGACGGCTCATATAGGAAGTGAAAACGCTTGCTTGTTTACCCCTTTTCTTCATACAAATGCTTTTTTTTTATACCTTTGTAAAAAGTGTAGACCCAGATCAGACAGCTCCTGTAAGATCTGCTCTGTTTGCTTATGAAATTACAATATCTTTGACTCTCAATTTTCTTATTGTTATTTTAAAATATATCAGCTAATAAATATTCATGGCATTATTATTTCATACAAGATATTAACCCTTTCCTTGTTCTATATTTATTCCAAAATTCAATACCTACTGAATATTATTGGACAAAATAAGATATAATGAAATATTGAAGGTGGAATATTGTAGCTGTTTTAGAAACTAAAGAAACAGATCTATCAAATTCCATTAGCAAACAGAGCAGACCCTGATCAGTTGGCTCCTATAGGAGCCAACTGATCTGGCTCTACTCTGTTTGCAAATGTGTGAAAACATGTTTATATGAAGGAAAGTGTTGAACAGGGTAGCTTGATATCTTTATTTGATAGTTAAGGTGTCATGTTTCAACTTTACTACCATATTACCATAGCTTAGATGGGGTTGCCATGCATCAGGCAATAGTCAGGGAAATTTAATTTTTTTTCAAGGTTAGGGAATTGTTAGGGAATTTTGAGAACTGTCAGGGAAATTTGAAAATATAGGCAACTGTCAGGGAATTGTCAGGGAATTTTGAAAACATAAGAATGAAGATTGTATATTTTAAAAAATCCATTAATGTATTACAGAAATTATGACAGAAAGACCAAATTTCGCGGTGAAATGTGTCAGGGAAATTTGAAATTATGTCAGGAAAATGTCAGGGAATTATCAGGGAATTTTGTTTCCTGTGGTTTGTTCTACTCAAATGTTAGGTTGAGTTTATATGGCCCAATATTCAAAGCAACTATTGTATATATGCAATACACATTCTATCTGTCTTTCTTTCAGGATTTCATGTTCTTTGAACAAAAGCAGAACAACAACAACAACCGTATGTAATCACTGGATGAAAGATCCAGCACAGGCTACAGACAAATGGAACAGTCCAGTTAGACTTAAAAGAAAACATGAGTACCTTGTACATAAAACTTTACAGAAGAAACTTTTTCTCATACAAAAGTGTGAAATCCATGGTTTAAACCAAATCTACAATATTGTTAACTTACAACTACACTTCTGTAAAAAAGTACAGTAAGAAAAACTTGATACTACGAACACTCAAATATGTACCATTAATATCCATTATTGATTGTTAACACAGGTGGCAGCTTAACCCTTTCCCTGTTCTGTGTTTATTCTAATTTTCAATACCTTCTGAATATTCATTAAAAAGATAGTTATAAAGAAACATGGAAGTTAAAACATTGTAGACATTTTAGAAAGCAAAGAAATAGATGTATCAAATTCTATTAGCAAACAGAGCAGACCCTGATCAGACGGCTCCTCTAGGAGCCGTCTGATCTGGGTCTACTCTGTTTGCAAATGCGTGAAAACACGTTTATATGAGGGAAAGGTTTAATGTAGGGTGAAAGTCATGCAGAAAGTTATTCTAGGAGCTTTCTGCATGACTTTCACCCTGCAATAAGCAGCCACCTGCCTACAAAGACATAAATTCTTCATTACTAAAATTCTGTAGTATCGAGTTATTACTGTACTTTTTGATTTTATATTGACCATGACATAAATGTGAGTAAAGTGTGGATTTTTTAATGCAATATTTGTTGATCTATTACATAACTCATTCCCTCATATTGAGGCCTTTTAATGTCTCTCTGACAGTCACTTTTAGAAACCATTGTGGTAAATTGAGCATTTGCTCCATAGGGTCTATCACAATGATTTCAAAACTACACAAGTCTATTTTTTTCCTTTTTTGTAGTAAATGCGACCTTCCTGTAGATTTATTCAAAAAGGTTGCAACTAAAAATAGTCTTATGAGGGAATGGGATAACAATGATTTAGTATTGATTATTCTATCATACTGTTGATACAATAATATGTCTCTTTAGTTACAAGATGGTAGCTTAATGCAGCACGAAGTTATGGAAGGAGCTTTTTGCATTATTTATGTTCTGCTTTAACCCTTTCCTCCATAAATACGCCTTTCTACGCCTCTGTCAAAGTCATCTGTTGAAACCATTGTGATAAATAGAGCATTTGCTCCTACAGGAGCAAATGACAAAATTCTAAAAAAATCCTTTTCTCTAGTTAATGCTCTTTTTCGGTAGATGCATCAAAAGAGGTTGGATCTAAAAAAATAGAGGAATGGGTTAAATGGCCACCTACATAAAAGGACCCCGTGTTTATTTGAAAGTATTATATAGTTATTGTGGACCTTGCTTTAGCCACTTCTTATGTGTATATGTATATTTATAACCTGGCATCTACTCTTTATATCTACTATTCTCAGAGATCCAGATAAGATGTGTTACAGTGTATACCAAAACATTTTCATGAATAGTTTCTTTATTTCTTTATCAAACTCTATGTTGCGACCAATCAGAGTAGAACCTGATCAGACAGCTTCTACAGGAATGTCTAAACTGGGTCTAATCTGTTTGTAAATGTGTCAAAAGATGTCTGAGGTAAAGGGTAAAGATATAGGGTTAACTGGCTGGCATGTGGCAGCTTGTAATTATAGTGTAGTATAGTCTGATGGTTGTGCCTTGACTTTGCCCCATGGAGTTGTGGCAAATTTTCAAACTGATGTCTATGCTAAGTGTAGCCTTTATTCTGTTAATCCTTTCCTTTATACTAAAAGCTTTTTCACACCTTTGCAAACAGAGCAGACCCTGATCAGATGGCTCCTGGGTCCAGTATGAGCCGTCGGACCAGGGTCCGCCCTGTTTGCTTATGAAATTATAACATATATGACAGTTTCTACCAATACAAAATATCCAGTGTACATAATGCTTCTACAGTAAAACCTCTCTATACCGACCACTAAATTACATCAAGTGGTGTGTGTTAAAGGCAGGTGGCTGCTTAAAGCAAGGTAACATTAAAACAGAACGCTCCTATAGGAGCATTCTGTTTTATTGTCACCTTGCTTTAAGCAGCCACCTGCCCTAAATACCAACTAATTAACACAATTTAGTGGCTGTCATAGAGAGGTTTTACTGTATACAAATTCATCATGATGTCATTAAATCTGATATCAATATTCAACAGGGAATGGGTATGCTAAATTATAAAAACGGCAGTCACTGTACAATGACCATGTAAAAATAAATATAAACATGGCTTTTAAATTGTATATCTATTTGTATCTGTACTTGAGATTCATTGTACAAAATTCCATACTTTAACCTACGCAAACTGTGTTGATCAAGATCAATGTTTGTATTTGAAATTGGACAATGTCAGTTTGTCTTTTTTAAAAAAGATGCCATCCTCTAGTTAGCACAGAAAGTTGTCTGGATCCAAACCGCCGGTTGTTATTTATGCAAGACAAGTACTCTTTGTAATAGACAATCAATGTCCATTTATAAATTTTTAGAACATACTTAATAGTATTTTTATCAATGAATAGTATTTTTATCATTGTACAGTAAAATCACTCTAAAGCAACCATCTAAAACAGGTATAATTCTGGGTGTTAATGGCAGGTGGTAGCTTAATGCAGGTCAAACATTATGCAGAAATCTCAAATATGATCTCTCTCCACATTACTTTTGTCCTGCATTAAGCTACCAAATACTTTAACAGACACCTATGTTTAGAGTTTTTTTAACTGTAGTTTAAACGGTGTGATATCTGTCTGCATGTGACTAATTTATAAGAGATGTGGCATTTTTTTTATGTTATTGGAATCATGGTTGTGTATAATCCAGAAATAAATGTTTCAAATTGTCAGACACCGGTCCTTTATAGAAGGAACAAATTTTATTAACTAAATTAAATTAAGTTACATCCACTTTTATGTTTGAAATGTTGTTTTATTTTATGGTTACTTCCCGTAGGAATACTTACTGTTAGACACAAGTAAATGGACCTTAGTCTCGTTCAGTCATTGGTTTCTACTACCATTCACAAATGACAACCATTGCTTGTTGGTAGTGCAATGAAAAAGTGCCTTTTATGATCGAAGCTATTTGATTAGTATTTTGTGTACATGTAGTTAAATCCCTCTAAACCGGACGTAAAACTTACCATCATTGCCAGTCTTTCAGATAGGTAGCAGCTTAATGCAAGTTGAAAGTCATAAAGAAAGCTCCATAATGAGCTTTCTGCACAACTTTCTCTCTGCATAAAGCAGCCATCTGAATAAATAAGACCTGAATTTTTCATTTTCGAAATTCCGGTTAAAAGGGGTTAACTGTATATACTATGGCTGTCATATATTTATGTTTGGTTGTCAGGTTAATGGTGGGTTTGTGAAACAACCATGAAATATTGGAAATTGTAAACATGAGTTCATTGTATCTCCCTCAATCTAGATTGTATATTGGCACACCATAGAATTGCCTTTCCGAGCGGATTCTTTTGAATACAGTAGAACCTTAATGTCTTAAATGACCATTCATTAATTGAATAGAGGAGTCTTAAAAACCAGCCGACTGCTTAATGCAGGGCAAAAGTTCTGCAGAGAGCTCCACAAGGAGCTTCCTGCATTACTTTTAATCTGCATCAAAATACAACCTGTCTTAAAGATACCGATTTAAACCTCATTTTAATGGATGCTTAACCCTTTCATTCATATTAACACATTTTCTGCAAACAGAGTAGACCAAGATTAGACAGCTCCTATAGGGTCTGATCTATTTGCTTTTGACAGGATTCTACATTTCTACATATAAATAGTTACAATGAAACATGGAAGGTGGAATATTATAGCCTTTTTTAAAAGTAAAGAAACGGAGCTGTCAAACACCATTAGCAAACAGAGCAGACCCAGATCAGACGGCTCCTATAGGAGCCGTCTGATCTTGGTCTACTCTGTTTGCAAATGCGTTAAAACACGTTTATATGAGGGAAAGGGTTATGGCAGGATCTGCTGTACCAGCGAGATCGAGGTTGGCCTAGGAGTAAGAGATTTAGATAAAACGGTATACCTCTTATCTACATATGTAGCACTCGTACACTACAAACAGTGCAGACCCAGAGCAGTTGTGTCTGATCAGGATCTATACAATTTGACGTCAATTAGAATATTTTGTCATCTACTGCTATAGACAGTGCAGACCATGATTGGTAATGATGTAATGGAAATACCGTGACTGATCTGGGTCTACACCTTTTGCTATGTCTTTGTTCTCTTTTTAGCCTGTGACATGACTGTTGTTTTACAATAATTTTAATATACAGTAAAATCTCTCTAAACCGGACATTAAATTTAGTATAAAAATTGGCCTTGGTGACAGGTGGCAGCTTAATGCAGGGTGAAAGTCATGCAGAAAGCTCTAGGAGCTTTCTGCACGACTTTCAACCAGCATTAAGCAGCCACTTGTCTAAAATTTCTAAATATCTAAATTTCGGATTAGAGGGGTTTTAATATACATGTACATGAATGTAAACAAGTGTAATCCTTAGTGTAACATTAATATGTACATTGTGATTCTAGATGTATCCCATATCTCAAATGGATTTGTCTCTCCTCACGTGGTACCAAAGAGATGAAGTATTAAATTATGTTTATTTCTCTTCTCTTGTTCATTTAAAAAAATGGAAGATGAAGCCTCTGGGTCCAAGGTTATAAAGCTTCTGAGTCCTGAGATCATTCTCAAGTATCTGTTTGGTCAGATTCTGAGCAAGCTCAGAATTTGACCAATCAGATGCTTGAGAATGATCTCAGACTCAAGCAAAAAGCGTTATAACCTTGGAGCCTGAGCATTTAATCAGATGTACATGTTTTAACTCTTTGCATGCAAGCGGGGAAACCAATGTCTACCTATTCAAACAGTTTAGATCCAGATGGAATGCTACATAATGCATCATCTCATCAGGATCCAATCTGTTTAATACTTTGACCATATTTTTGCAAAGAAGCAGTCGACAGTTTGTTGCAGAAGAAATATTACTTTGCGTGCAAAAAGAGTTAATACAATTACATGTATAAATAGTTTATACTGATTGCAGATGTCCATGTTAAGGTTTCATCATGATTGTGACTAATTTGTTTTTAACATTCCTCTATTGCAGCATTAAACATTTTTTAAAAATATGTTTTATTTGTTATAAATTGTATCAGAGCTCCAGATGAGATGCTTAAATTAAAACATTTTTAAAAATAACTTCATTATTTCTCTACCAAACGCTATGTTGTGACCACTCTTAAGAATCGTCTCTTCGAGACGATTCCAAAGAGTGGTCACAACATAGGGTTTGGTGGAGAAATGACGATTTTAGAATTTGAGTATGCACCGTTATCTGTTGCTCTGTAGTATAGGCCTACTGTGGATTCATACCCTTTCAATGCTGGATTTTCAGTCAAATAGTCAACCATTGTGTATTGGAAGAGTCCATACAGTATGAAAGGGTAAACATTGTTCGATGAAAAAAGTGAAGACCCTGACTTGAGATCAGAGAACCGTCTGATTTGGGTCTACACTGTTTACTGTCTCTCAATAATTCTGCCAACTCCTCTTCTTTATTGTGCTATAGATAGGATGGTACTCGTCGAAAGTGTTAGTAAGTCTTGAATACTAATGCCTAAAAGGGGCTTGAATTCAATTTCAGAGGTTTAAAATGTTAGTGTTTTATAAGCAAAATAAAATAATGAACTGGATAAAAAAGACATTGGTCTTCATGCTAATTATAATTAGTACTAAATCTTCACCGCAGCATGCTCGGAGAGGTCGAGATATGTGCTGGTAGTCTGGCCTCGAGGTTATAAATCCTTTTGCTTGAGTCTGAGATATCATTCTTAAGCATCAGATCTGACCAATCAGATACTTGAGAATGATCTCAGACTCATACTCGGATGTTTTATAACCTTCGACCCTGTTCCAGAGAGTGATACTCTGTGTGAAGAAATTCGGCAGAATCTGGTATTTGCCTTAAGGAGAGGGAGTGCATATGTCTAGATGTCCCGACATGTGTGTGTTAGGCTGAAGGCTGACTGCAATTAAGTTGTGGTGCATTCTGTAAAACTTTATTTTACTTTAAAACGGTTATGGACTAGTCCATTCTGTATATTCAGCATTGAAAGGGTTACAGGCTATGTACAGCATGCATTTACTATTTTATTTATGTTTGATGTTTGAGAAGTTCAGAACTACCTTCCTGAACATGATACTTTCCTAGCATGAACATGGTATCTTCCCAATGAACAGAATAAAAGAACCCTCCCATAGTTCCTCAGATGTAATGTAGTTTTTTCCCACCATCCCATCCTCCGACATCATGGATGGTCTGTTCTTTTGGTAAACTTTATTTCTCCAGGCAACAGGTAAAGCAGATTGGAAAGCTTGAAATACAGTAGAACCTGTCTTAAGTGGCCATCAAAGAGGTCTGATTCTGAGTCTGTAAGAGAGGTGGTAGCTGAATGCAGATCAAAAGTAATGCAGAAAGCTTCTATAGGAGCTTTTTGCATTAATTGTTACCTGCATTAAGTAACTACCTGCTTTTTAAGACTCCTAAGTTCAATAAATGAACGGCCATTTCGAATAGGTTTACTGTAGACAAAATTCCTACATTATCGTCCCCCCAGAGTAACACGGTCGTAAAATCATAACGCGATTGCTCACACATAATTCTACTTTAACCCTTTACCTGAAAGAGACGCATTTTCATGCCTATTCAAACAGGGGACCCATATCAAACGATTCCTGTATGGGCCGTCTGATCAGGATCTGCTGTTTTCTTTTTAACTACATGTATTTTCATATAAAAATAATGTTATATTCAGCCATTTTTTCACCCGCTCCTACAAGAGGATACGTTTTAGATTTCCCCTACTTTATCCGTTCGCCCGCCAATTTAGATTTCCCATGGCCTGTGTGCGCCCACTATTTAGGCCCCCCACTCGTCTGTACGTCCGCCTGTTTTGTGTCCTGTTTTACTTCAAAGGTATTTGGTTTAGAATCATATAACTTTACCCCTTTACTTCATGATCTTTCATGCAAGAATTAGATAACAATTGAACGTGTCTTAGGCGCCAGCATCAAAAAGAGGTCTTATTATGGGTCTGTAAGGCAGGTGGTAGCTTGATGCAGGTCAAAGGTAATGCAAAAAGCTCATACAGGAGCTTTATTCATTAATTCTGCCCTGCATTAAGCAACCATCTGCCCTTTAAGACTCATATATTCAGTAAATGAATGACTTCTTAAGACAGGTTCTACTGTAATTTTATAATGGTATCTACGTAACTAGACTCATACAGTAAAACCTCTCTATAACGGCCACTAAATTACATTAAGTACTTTGTGTTAATGGCGTGTGGCTGCTTAAAGCAAGGTGAAAGTAAAACAGAACGCTCCTATAGGAGCGTTCTGTTTTACTTTCACCTTGCTTTAAGCAGACACCTGCCCTAAATTCCAACTAAACACAATTTCAGTGGCCGTTATAGAGAGGTTTTACTGTATATATTATATTATTTCATAAGCAAACAGAATAGAATTTGGGTCTACTCTGTTTGCAAAGGCGTTAATGGAATGAAGCATTATAGAACGGTTGGCAGTATGTGAGTATGGGCACCCGAATTATAGTGATTCTCTGCACCTAGTGACACTGATTTTAGACATGCCTAATATTATGTCAGTAAGCCCATTGAGGCATATGTTGCTAAACGCCAGAGAGACACTGATAAACCACATAAAGACATGCTAAAGAGGCCAGTAAGCCCGTTGAGACGCACTGTTGAATGCCATTGAGAAACGCTAGTAAAACATTCTAAAGGTCAGTCTGCCAGAGAGTGTATATACCAGAGTACTTATGGCACAAACATAATCTGAATGAACAATAACAGAGTGGTGAACAGAAACGAGAGAGAGAGAGAGAGAGAGAGAGAGAGAGAGAGAGAGAGAGAGAGTTGACAGGTAAAATGTAATAATTTACATCCGCCTTAAATTTAGAGATCAGAGCGGCATTTCAAACATTTGTGAAAGCAGAAAATGACATTTATGGACGCTTATACTTTTTTATTTTATAATAATTAATTAATGAAATGCATTAAATGTCAACTTCATTATTGAAGACCAAAGCCCACGCTCGACCTTAATCTTGACCTATATCTTGCATTTTCAACAACGTGGACGACCCAGAGTATAGACGCCGATTAAACTGGCTTTTAACCCTTTACTCCATGAATATTCATGTAATAAATAATCACATCGTGAATATTAATTAGATTAACTTTGAAAATGCACATGGAAATTTTTGCCAACGTTGAAACTGTACAATCAGATCTGTAATATTCCATAAGCAAGCGAAGCAGACCCGGATCACACGACTCCTCTAGAAGCCGTCTGATCAGGGCCAACTCTTTTTGTAAAGACGTAGAAATGCGTATCTAATGGTAAACTGTTTAACGCTTTACCGAATGAAATAATGACTGTATGAATAATTATTAGCTGAATAGTTATAATGCCATTATGTGCAAGAGAAGTTTTGACCAGGGTTCAAACTTTAGAATCAGCTCTACATTATTTCAGAAGCAAACATAGCAGACCCGGTGCCGTCTGATCTGGGTCTATTCTGTTTACATGGGTGTTAAACGGAGTCTCTTGGAGGTAAATGGTTATTTCCAGGTTACTCGAGGTACTCGGTTCGCATCTGGATTCAAATTGTTTTACAAATGCCAATCAAGTAGCGCTTACTTGGATAAGTGTTAACCCTCGTAATGTTTAATATTCATGTAAGAAATAATGACATCATGAATATTTATTGGCTCAATTTATATGGTGGCATATATACACATGATGTTTTGGCTCAGGCAGAATGTATAGAGACATCTATAATATACCATAAGCAAACAAAGCAGACCCTGATCAGACGGCTCCATTAGGAGCCGTCTGATCTAAGTCTACTCTTTTTGCAAATGCGTGAAAAGGCGTGTGTATGAAGGAAAGGGTTAACCGATTTGAGTCCATGCTTATAAAACTTTTAGTTGAGTCTGAGTTTCGTTCTCAAGCTTTTGATTGGTCAGATTTGAGTTCTCAAGCTTTTGATTGGTCAGATTTGAGCCAAAGGCTCAAATCTGACCAATCAAAAACTTGAGAACGAACTCAGACTCAACTAAACGTTTTATAAGCATGGACCCTGGTGTAGGAGGGAACATGACTTACAAATTAACAATAAACCATTGTAAATGGTGTAGGATGGAAGACAGTCTATAAATCAACAATAGGTCACCGTATATGCTAATATTTAATAATTGAGACGTATATCTATCATTAAGTACAATTGCTGTATCATTGAAAATGAATCATTAGCAAATCGCACGAAGTGTTGGTAATGTATTAACACTTCTGATCTGAACACTCGAATATAAGCGTCAGTATTGGTCTTTTCCCTTTCTCTCATATACAGAAGAACCTGTCTTAAACGGCCATCAAAAAAGGGATCTAATGATTGGTCTGATAGGCAGGTGGTAGCTTAACCTTTAGCCTGCTGAGCAAATTATTTTTACAGAATTGTTCGCCTACTACATTATCAAAATTCAAGCTATAATGAATTTGTCTACCAAAGTGTAACCAGTGTGTCAAACAGTTTGGATCCTGATGAGAAGCCGAGTTACTCGGCGTTTCGTCTGGATCCAAAGTGTTTGCATAGGTATTCACTCATATCAGGCTAAAGGTTAATACAGGCCAAAGGTAATGCAGAAACACTTATAGGAGCTTTCTGCGTCACTTTTGCCCTGCATTAAGCAACCACGTGCTTTTTAAGAATCATGTTAAATAAATCGTTGGCTGCTTAAGACAGGTTCAACTAAAACACTTTTTCATGTTTTGCAATCAGACTACATCAAGGTCAGACAGCTCCTGTAGGAGAAATGGAACTAATATTAACTTTGAGAAATGCAGCAGGTGACATTTTATTTTCATAGATGACGGTTAATATATTAACCCATTTGTGCCCACGATCCCATATATGGGATGTAGGCAAACAGTGTAGACGCATAATGCGGCGTCTGATCAGAGTCTACACTGTTTGCTGATAGGAATTTCAATAAAAACCAAATGAAATTGAAAATTGAGACCAGGCATCCCTTAGATCAAATATTGACTAATCCAATATATAAACATGGAAGAATCCACTGGGCGCAAATGGGTTAAACTGTAAATCAAAGAGTTAGTATATTTACCTTGCAATACGAGGTGATGTAACCAGCGTACATGTATAGTCCTGAGCGTTCTGTTTTACTGTCACCTTGCTTTAAGCAACCACCTGTCCTAAATACAAACTAATTAATATAATTAAGTGGCCGTATAACGGAAGGTTTTACTGTATATCAATGTTGGTCTGTAAGAGAGGTGACAGCTGATTGCAGAGTGAAAGTAATGTAGAAAGCTCTGATAGTCTCTTAAAGGAGCTTTCTGCATAACTTTCACTCTGCATTAACGCATACCCTCCTAGACTATTTTAGACTCAAACTCTTTGAATTAATCTACCGAAAAGGAGCATTGATTACAGAAAAGAAGATTTATTTAAAAACTGTGTTATTATGATGCCAATGTTATAAATTGAACGCTTGCTCCTTTGGAGCAAAAGCGATATTCATCACAATGGTTTCAATAATGAATTTTAAAAAGACGTCAAAATGCGCCAATTGGAGGGAGTTGTTTAGAAATGTGAATATTTATTAACTAAAACTTCGGTTTAGAGGGATTTACCGATTTTTGATTTTCGTCACCTTCTGAAAGAGTTTGAACAACATTAAGGGCACCAACCACCTTGCGACATTATTTCTTGGCCTGAGTGAAATAGACTTCCAATAACATTCAAATGCCGCTTTTGGCTTTCCCTCCATTTCGAAGCATTTTTCCAAGGACATTCAAAGCCGTAGGCTTATGGCACATATGTTTTGAACAACGTACACACTTCTCAAGTTTTGACAGAGCATCAGCTTGTCTTTGTTTCATCAATGAATCGCTATCCAGTTGTCTGTATGTTATGTATTGTAGATAGTAGAGACAGGGGATATGATCTATTATCACCCAGTCTACCCATATATCTTTGCCGTATGTAATAGTATCGACGGATATTTTACGCAATATAATCTGCATTGATTTCATCCTCATAGACGATTTGACGGTAATGGGTGGATAAAACCAGCGTTCCGCGGTGTCGATACGCTGGATATAATCACGTTCTTCTCTGTATGCTTCGTACTCTAACGCTTTAGGTATACAGTGAGTTTCCTTTGGAGTAAAGTGAACACAACAAGCACGCTTTGTTTTCCTTGAGGACACATCCTCTTTCGTGCAATCACAGCATGCGCAAGATAGATGGATTCCTCTTTCATCGTAGATTTTCTCCAAATGGCAAACCATCTGTTTTGCTTCCTCGAAGTTGCCAGAGCAGTAAACAACACAAGTCTGACGAAGCCTGTTAGAAAAAAAATTCCAGCATGAGCCCAGGTTAAACAGACTTTTTGCTTCGGTGGGTAGTCTTTCGTTGCAGCGTATCGCCTCTGACGATGTTAAAGAGCCAAGTAAAGTGCACATATAAGGCGCAATAGAACGTATGGCCTGTCGGTCAAAACCACATGGCCTAGTGTATAACTGAATCAATTCTCTTAATGTATGCAACACGTTTTTTGCACATCGACTTGTCGTTAAAGCATTACATGAATTTCTTAGTTCGAACAAATCCGATATCAAATAGAAACAATCATTAACCATAAATCTTTTGCGTATAAACAGACTGCATTCACAAAAAACGTCAGTTATTGCCCTCGATGGTCGACCATATATTTTCTTTTTCAACAGTGCACTAATATCGGCTTCTGTAATCTTAAAAATGAAAGTTCCTCTACTTTCGACTAGGGACGTTAGGATAAGCATCAGCTGTCTCTGCTCAGTGGCTTTAATTCTCCCGGCGAACAAGTTTTCACCGGGAATTAAATAGTTAGGACAATATCCGTTTTTCACATATTGTAATAACATAAATAAACAAACTGATATGCACCTTAGTAAATTTTGCGTAACCCACAATCCCACGGGTGTATGTTCAACGGCATGAAACAATGTGTTTTTTAAGTGAAAGCTTGTTATTCCCCGATCAGGAAGGAACTGTTTCACAATTAGTTTTAGCATAAGTAAACATTGCACCTGTGTAATATTCATACTGAGCATGAAACTTCTTTCGACAAGAGATGGTGAAATTCTCCATTCGATATCTGAATTTGAACTAAACGGATGGCAAACTGGCACCAAGAAACACACTGAACTAGCGGCATACCTGAGCATTTTTGCTGATGGCCAGGGTCTCTTTTGGTGTTTCCACCTTTTGGTTTGAACAGACCACGAGGAGCAATAAAGCGCGTAAACTTCATCCTGCTGTGCACCGTCTTTGGATGAAATCCTACACGATGGTCCATGTATCTCGATCTTATGTATACCAATAAGTTCTGTATGCCTAAGGACTCGATGTTTAACATAAACCCGATTATTTTCTTCGAAGAGGTAATCGAACCTATCTGCTAGTGGTTCCATAGGTTCTGGTGTATATTTACTGAAAAACAAGAGCTTGTAATATGCAGGGGAAGTGTTTACCATTAATAGGTTACATTGAAGATGCTTCCAATCAGATATGTCTCGCATTATGTTCAAATTGTGAAAACACTTTATTTTATCGCTATCAGGCCATAAACTCGTTAATGTAGATCCTTCCACCAGGCTGCCGAAGTTGTAGTGTGACTTCCATACACAGCACAGCTTCATTGTCAAATTCGTCACTGTATTAAGCAGGATATATTGGTTTCTTCGCACTTTCATCGTTTTTTCATTCGAGCCTTCATCATCCAAAACATCTGAGAGAAGGCGTGAAAGAGTTGGCAAATATGGTGGCTCATTGTTTCTATCCATGGTTTCTGTCTGAAATTTACATAAACCGTATGCAGTAGAACTTCTCTTGGCCGGAAATCTGCAAGAAAAGAATTGAGATATCGAGATGACTGCTCAATGCAGGTTAGACCAAATTAGACCATAGTAGGCAGAAACGGACGTTAATCAACACAACAAAAACTTAATACAGGATATAAGGCATACCGATACCTCTCAAAGGAGATGTATGTACAATGTATTTACCCGGCATTAAGTTGCCACCTGTCTTTCAAACCGATATTAATACTAAATTGAACGTGCAGTTAAGAGGGGTAATACTGTACTATAATAAGGCACATATATTTTATGTTATATCATTCTTGTTTGTATAAATAAAAAAAATAAATATAGAAACAAATAAAGTTTGTGACTAACTCTTTTGAAAACAAAGTTTAACCACCTGATAGAGACGCCGTTTCTTGTCCTTACTGACAGAATAGATCTACGAGATCGAACGGTCATCAGGGTTTATTTTGTTTGCCTACCGAATATCGTTAATATATCTCCCACTTTCAGAATTTGTGTACCAACAACAGCTATTTAGTTAATTTATATTAATAATAAGTGGAATATGCCATGAATATTCACCATTAAAGGCTTAAAACACCATCGGTTAATAATCCTTTACCTGACAGAGACACCTTTTGACGACACCTTTACAGATTAGACTCAGACGAGAGCCGCCGACTGATAAAGGTCTGTTCTGTTTATGGTTAGATGGTTGCTTGTTGTGTTATTTAGCGTCCCCTTCTGCCTGTTATGGCTAATTGGATGTTTAGAGAGTGTGGAGTGGATACATAGAGTTTCTCTGGTTCCTTTAGATGTCCTATAATAGTAATAGTAGTAGTAGTTGTAGTAGTAGTAGTAGTAGTAGTAGTAGTAGCAGCAGCAGCAGCAGTAGTAGAAGTAATAGTAGTAGTAGTGGTAGTAGTAGGAAATGTGGTGGTAGTAGTAGAAGTAGTAGTAGTAGTAGTAGTAGTAGTAGTAGTGGTAATAGCTGTAGTAGTAGTAGAAGAAGCAGAGGTAGTAGTAGTAGAAGAAGCAGAAGAAGAAGCAGTTGTAGTAGTAATAGTCGTAGTAATAGTAGTAGACGTACATGTAGTTGTAGTAGTTTTAGAAGTATGAAAACTGGTGGCAGTTGTAGAAGTTGTAGTAGATCTAATAGTGGTAGTTTTAGTAGTAGTAGTAGAAGTTATAGTAAAAGTATTAGTAGTGGTGGTAGTGGTAGTGGTAGTAGCAGTAATAGTAGTAGTAGCAGTAGTATTAGTATTACTACTAGTAGTAAAGTAGTAGTGGTGGTAGTAGTAGTAGTAGTAGTAGTAGTAGTAGTAGTAGTAGTAGTAGTAGTAGTAGTAGTCGTAGTAGTAGTAGTAATAGAGAATAATAGGTTAGTGCCGTAGATGGGACGCCTTTATCCGATGAGGGGAGACTTGCCGAGCCTCAACTGTTTTCTCTCCCAGTCGGATAAAGGCGTCCCATCTACGGCACTAACCTATTATTCGATTTATCCAGTCAATATAGTTAAAAAAAGTTCATGGACTCATAAAACATAACACTCTTGAAATAATTTACATTGAAAATGCGTTTTTTCGATCAACGGATCCCTCCCTTTTCATTTCCATTTAGACGTGAATAGATTAATGAGCTACCCCAGAGGAAAATAGTTTCGATACATGCATTACAAGAGGGGAAAACGTGGTTGAATTTGAAAAATAAGATGATTTGAAACGAGGGTCGATAAGTTATTTCAACAGACATGGTTATATTCTCTGGTCCAATTCGAGTTCCGTAGTCTAAATATGAATGTGTTAAGAGGGTATAACCCAAATCTATGCCTAGTAGTAGTAGTAGTAGTAGTAGGTAGGTAGGTAGGTAGGTAGGTAGGTAGGTAGGTAGTAGTAGTAGTAGTAGTAGTAGTAGTAGTAGTAGTAGTAGTAGCAGTTGTAGTAGTAGTGTAGTAGTAGTAGTGGTGGTAGTAGTAGTAATAATAGTAGCAGTAGTAGTAGTAGGTAGTAGTAGTATAGTAGTTGTAGTAGTAGTAGTAGTAGTAGTAGTAGTAGTAGTTTGTTTATTTGTTTGTGTTGATTTACGTCCGTTCTGCTCTCTATAGGCTAATTGGACGCCCCAGAGATAGAGGGGAGAGGATACAGAGAAACCCGGGCGCGATGCCCTTCTCTTATTATCGACTGAGTTTATCTGGTTCTTTTAGATGCCCAGTGTAAAGCACTGATACGTCAGACCTCGGTTTATAGTCTCGTCCGAAGGACTTGGTCCGGCGGGGGATCGAACCCGTGACCCCTGGTATTGCAGTCGAGCGCGTTAGCCACACGACCACGTCCGCCGGTAGTAGTAGTAGTAGTAGTAGTAGTAGTAGTGGTGGTGTAGTATTAGTAGTATTAGTATTAGTATTAGAAGTAGTAGTAGTAGTAGTAGTAGTAGTAGTAGTAGTAGTAGTAGTAGTAGTAGTAGAAGTAGTAGTAGTAGTAGAAGTAGTAGTAGTAGTAGTAGTAGTAGTAGTAGTAGTAGTGGTGGTGTAGTATTAGTAGTATTAGTATTAGTATTAGAAGTAGTAGTAGTAGTAGTAGTAGTAGTAGTAGTAGTAGTAGTAGTAGTAGTAGCAGCAGCAGCAGCAACAGCAGCAGCAGCAGTAGCAGTAGCAGTAGCAGTAGCAGAAGTAGTAGTAGTAGTAGTACTACTAGTAGTAGCATCAGCAGCAGCAGTAGCAGTAGCAGTAGCAGTAGCAGTAGCAGTAGCAGTAGCAGTAGCAGTAGCAGTAGCAGTAGTAGTAGTAGTAGTAGTAGTAGTAGTAATAATAATAATAATAATAATAATAATAATAGTAGTAGTAGTAGTAGTAGGAGTAGTAGTAGTAGTAGTAGTAGTAGTAGTAGTAGTAGTAGTAGTAGTAGTAGTAGTAGTAGTAGTAGTAATAATAGTAGTAGTAGTAATAATAGTAGTAGTAGTAGTAGTTGTAGTAGTAGTAGTAGTAGTAGTAGTAGTAGTAGTAGTAGTAGTAGTAGTAGTAGTAGTAGTAGTAGTAGTAGTAGTGGTGGTATTAGTAGTAGTAGTAGAAGTAGTAATAGTGAAGTCAGTCAGACAGACAGACAAACAGACAGACAGACAGTAGTGGAAGGAGTAGTAGTAACAGTAGTAATAGTAGTACTAGAAGTAATAGTAGTAGTAGGAGGAAGTAGTAGTATAAATGGACGTAGTAGTAATAGTAGTGGTAGTAACAGTAGAAGTAGAAGTAGTAGTAGTAATAGTAGTGTTGTTGGTAGTGGTGGTGATAGCAGTAATAGTAGAAGTAGTAGTAGTAGTAGTGGTGGTGGTAGTAGTAGTAGTACTTGTCGTAGTAGTAATAGTAGTAGTAGCAGTGGTAGTAGTAGTAACAGTGAAGAGTAGTAGTAGTGGTAGTAGTAGTAGTAGTAGTAGTAGTAGTAGTAGTAGTAGTAGTAGTAGTACTAGTAGTAGTAGTAGTAGTAATAGTAGATATATTTTAGTATAAATTCTGAAGGGAGGTGATCCCCCGAAAGCAAAAATTGCAACACAAAAAGAGAAAATTGAAGACTCGGTTTTATTGAGTCTGTTCATGAGCAGTAATTGAAAGTGCAACACTGCTCACGCCCCCTAGCACCGGCTTAAGCGGTATTCAATTTTCAGAACAAGATGTACTGAAATTCATGATCTCGAAGGATCAGAAGGTATAACAACACTGAGAATGAAGTACGGGGCGACGTTTTACTGCCGCCACACAATCACTTAACACCTGCTGTTGTGAAGATTATAAATTCTGAAGGGTGTAACATACATGATAAGACATTATTAGTTTTTTACACACATTGTAAAACACATAGTACATGAATGAATGTTGAACCATGCCGATCACATCATACACCAAGGATAACACAAAAAGGGAATCCTCTTATTTCCATTGTGGTCCTTAATTAGTAATGTTACAGACATAGACTGACATGGGTTATGTTATCACAGTTAAAACAGAGTATGAATACTAAGCTTTTAAGCAGATAGGAAAAGTCTATCACAAATTTAAAGAAATTAGAACAGCTGTTTGCAATTAATGAAAAATAAAAAATGAGTATACCACCAACTATTAGATGCACCCATCACATGATCGCATTCCAAGCGAGGTGCCGATAAATAGTAATCAGAGGCAATATATGACATTATTACACTTATAACGTAGATGCAAGTTTAAAGTACTTATCATTATATGCAGCATACCAATTAACATTAAATACATTCATCTGACCAATAATAAAGACATACAAACTCTTAAGTTTAGCATGTTGGACAAAAGCATGGTACAAGTTTAATATAAATAGTATACTCACATCTGTACCCGTTATATTCCTCTATAGTTTAACGACCAGTAGTACGAAAATTGGTTTAAAATGAAAACAAATATGCACTTAGTAACAGTCCTAAGCGACAGACGATTATTCAATACACATGATCAACACATGAAAAGTATACCTATTTCGATTTTGTTCAAACTGGTTTCGAGTATACTTTTTACAAATGCTATTGAAATGACTTTAACGTGTACACTATAAATAACTGTCACGACTTTATATGTCGCAAATAATCGTTTTACAATCTCCGCTAACGCGTCGCATGTAAAACTAAATTTGCGACATATAAACCACCGATATACTGCTGCAAATATTCAAATACGCAACGGTTATCCCCTAAATAGTGGAGACCCTGATCAGACAGCTCCTGCGGGAGCTGTCTCATCTGGGTCGTCACTATTTACAGGTACATGTAGGTATATTGACGTGAATAGCAAGCGAAGGGTTAACACCTGCTGTTCTGAAGTACATACATCTGAAAGTGGGAGATCCTTTGAAAGCAAAAGCAGCAAAGCAAAAAGAGAAAATTGCAGACTCGGTTTCATGAAACGTGACGTCATTCAATCTGGATTGATATGTTTCAAAAGGCATGTAAGCAAAAAGAGAAATTGCAGACTCGGTTTCATGAAAAATGCAATCGCTGTATTTCTACTCTAGATACATCTCTGTGATGTTTAATTTGCATTCTTGTCTACCTGGTTTACTCTGAAAAATAGTGGACCGGCTTTCAACATAAGATAAAAAACGCATACATGTAATGATGGCGGCACTTTGAATAATTAGATGTTTGTTCATTTTCGGACCGTTTCCTATTTTTATATAGCAATGATATAGTATTCTACCCTTATATACTATCTAAAGTTCGTTTCGTTAGAAAGATATACTCCTTCTGAGTAGAAATAACATGTTAAAGTGTGTCCAATAATAGTGTGTACCCGTATGTCCCGTAGAACTTTCGTTTCGTTAGTTGGTTAACCCCTTATACCCCCATATGCCCCCTTTTCTGTTTGGTTATCACTAAGGGAGACAAGTGGAAGAACAAACAATTTTTTACACACAGACAACATCTTGCGGAATTCTCCCCCTTTATTGACAAAATACGGTAATACAGACTGTAATCAGATGAATAATTAAAACTAGATACTTCTTTTCTGAAGATTAGTTAAACAAAAGATGTGTTAATAATTATCATTGAAGAAAGTGATGTTTGTGACAAACAGTGCTCCCCAGGGATCTCTTTGATCTGGGTCTACACTATCCGCAAATATACTATATATATACTCGGATTCCGTAATCTAATGGTTTAACAGCTCATTATGATTTTGAAAATTCTCTCACAGAGCATGTTTAATTTCACTTTCTTCAACAGATTCAGTTGAACAATATTTTATGGTTTTTGTATGAAATCTATTCTCTACTCCTCCTTTTCATGCCTTTTAGCACCTTGACAAAAGCAGTAGACACATATCATAGTGCCCGGAGGGGTCTGCTAGGTTTTAATTTAGACACGATTTTAGTCTTCCAAAATGGCCAGAAAATGTACATTTTCTTTTTTTTTGGGGGGGGGGGCTGTTGGCCAAGTAGGAAGGTTGGGCCCTGGTGAAACGCCGGGTCACTCGGTGTCTCATCGGAATCCAATCTGTTTGCAAATGTGAGTCATGTCATGGACAGCGGTATAAGGGTTTAGAAAGTCGGTTAAACCATTCCCTCATAGGCTATTTTTAGACCCAACCTTTTTGAATAAATCTACCAAAAAGGAGCATTACTAGAAAACTGGGACAATTGAGAATTGTGTAAGTTTGAAACCATGGTGATGTTTTTCAAATTTATTTCAAAAAGTGACTTAAGTCGTCAACGAGAGAATGGGTTAAAGATTATGTGTACTGTCACATTATGGCCAGTCAAGCAGCAGTGTTATTAGATTATCCCGTCTTTATTTTCTTCAACTAATGCCTGACATTGTTTCCCTTCAACACTGACAGTGTCAAGAAACCGTCTACAGAATCCTGTGTTTCGATGTCACTGACTCGTTTGGATCTACACATTCCACTCAAGTGGTTCCATTTTTATTGTACTGGTGACGCTGTATCCCCAGTGCAGAGCATATTGTTTTAAATGTATGCCTTTGTCCATAATTTCTGTACTGCTTTGCCCCCATCTGTGTCGCTGTGGTACTTCTGGTGTTTTGCATCCTGGCGTTTGTCGAGCCGAACCCTTCCATTCCTCTTTGCGATTTGCATTTTGTGCCATTTTCGTACTGGTCCTCCGCTTGTTGGGTTTGTGCAGAACATGTACATGTACTCTCTTTGCTGACATTGATGGGTCACTTATTAACTTAAACTGTTCCTGTACGTATTAATATCTTTGTCAAATTTGAATAGCTTTGCCAATGGTCAGTCTCTCTCCTTCATTGATCAGCTTTTCGCTTACTTTCAGCGAGTTTACACAACACACAATACTATCTTTGTCAACGCTCGTTTCAGTTTTGTAGTGGAACCAATCAAATGACAAGGTGACTGAGTTCTTTTGTCGTCTTGTTTGCTGTTTTTGTTTAATTCTTTTAGTTTTTATTCTGATACCCTAGCAGTATCAACTTATAAATTGCTAATCGGCTGTATGTTGTTCTAGTTAACCAGATTATCTAAGGGAATGTATTATTTTTCTGTGTTTTACATAAAGATTTATTTGGATTTCGCCTATGTTCGTCTTTTCGCAATCCTGTCAAGATATATTTTGCATATTTGCCACTACGGTTTTGTTACCCTTGTAAGCACTTGTTTGAATAAAGCATGTAGGTGTGTTAGTTTCATTCACGCTATAATACGTTAATGCTTTTCCTGTGTAATTGTTGTACCATATTATCAGAATGCAATTTTCATGTTTATATTTAAAGCTCATTTTTTCAACTTATTTTTAAGGCAACTTTTTTTCAGATCGAAGACATGCCTCCGTCGTTATAGAAACCCGATTGGTGTTGCTTCATTTATTACGATGGTTTGTTTTCCCTTTTGTTATTGTTGAACTCAAATTATTGTCTTTAAACTGCCTTGAGTTTCATGGCAACAAACATAAAAGGTGCATCTAAAGGAGGAAAATGCCTGTTTATTGCATTCAAGACACATATTTTACCAAGGATTAACCCTTTCCAAGTTCAATTCCAAATTTTAATACCTACTGAATATTCATGTTCAAAATAGTTATAATGAAATATGGAAAGTGGAACATTGGAGTAGTTTTACAAATAAAAGAAACAGACCTATGACATTTCATAAGCAAACAGAGCAGACCCTGATCAAACGGCTCTTATAGGAGCCGTTTGATCTGGGTCTACTATATTTGCAAATGCGTGAAACACGCTTATATGAGGTAAAGGGTTAAGAAGAAATTATTTATTCAAAATGGAACGGAGTATTCTAATTCACATTTGTTTCATCCGGTTCAATAGGTATAGTTATTCGTTTTGCAGAATTTTGTGTGAATTATTGAATAGTCCATTCGAAAATGCAGCGTTTTAAGGGTTAAGAATGATAAACATAAAATCTGAAGGGTGGTGATCCCCCGAAAGCAAAAATTGCAACACAAAAAGAGAAAATTGCAGACTCGGTTTTATTGAGTCTGTTCATGAGCAGTAATTGAAAGTGCGACACTGCTCACGCCCCCTAGCACCGGCTTAAGCGGTATTCAATTTTCAGAACAAGAAGTACTGAAATTCATGATCTCGAAGGATCAGAAGGTATAACAACACTGAGAATGAAGTACGGGGCGACGTTTTACTGCCGCCACACAAGCACTTAACACCTGCTGTTGTGAAGATTATAAATTCTGAAGGGTGGTAAAGCCTTCTTCAGGGTTTGAAATGCTTTGGATTAAAAGGCTATTTAAGTTTGAAGCAAAGTGGACATCTTTGGTGAAATATTTAATAAACATTGCAGGAATTTTGAAGTGTGGGGAACATGATCCTGAAATATTTTAATATAGCATATTATAGACAGTATGACGCCAAAATTAAGCAGAGAAGGGATTGTGCAAATGAGGTATAATATATTCCGATTTATTTGATCGCATATGACCATAATTTATACAAACGTATCTAAATTTAGTGATACAAAAATCGTTACAATTTCGCTCAGGTGCAATTTCTTCCTGCTGTATTTCCACTGCTTAGAGTTTTGAATAAATGATTGACTGATGGTATAGATTGAGTTCTGATAGCAAAACTATTTTCTTGGTCACGCTGTGAATATTTTTATATAAGTTGGGAATACAGTAAAACCTTTCTAAACCGGAATTCTAGTAAAGAAGAATTTTAGATATTTTAGGTACTTTCATGCAAGGCGAAGCTCCTATAGGAGCTTTCTGCATGACTTTCACCCTGCATTAAGCTACCACATGTCTCCAAGACTAATATTTATACTAACATCCCGTTCAGAAGGGGTTTACTATGGTAGAATAAATATGGTTATCTTCTATAAAAATATAAGGTTCTTTCATTGCCAGTGCCAGTGATGAACGCCAAAGTAGTTCGGATAATTAACCCTTTACTCTATTCCTACTTTTTACGATTGGCAGATCAGACGGATCCGTCGTCTTATCAGGGTGTCCGGATTGCTTATGGAATAATATAAATCTGGTTCTAGAGTTTCTGCCATGGTTAAACCACCCAGTGTTCAGATTCAGCTAACTAATATACAGTGAACCCTAATTATACCGACATTCGCTACAATGACACCCTTATTATACCGGCAGTATGCATTGAAACAACATCACCGTAAACTCTTTTAAACAATCACTGAATAAATAGGTGCAATGCTAATAGCACAGGTGATTGCTTAATGCAGAACACAAGAAGTGCAAAAAGCTTCCAAAGGGAGCTTTTTTCACTTCTTGTGTTCTGCATTAAGCGATCACCTGTTGGTACCAGTCTAAAACTGGCCATATGGTTCCTTTCATGTTTAAACTCGTTATAACGGCAACCTCGTTATACCAGCACAATGTCTGGCAACAAACACCTCCGTTGTAATGAGGGTTCACTGTACATGATGTCATTATTTCTTATTTTAAGTTCATGGGGTAAAGGGTTAAATGACAACCCCCTTTTTGCTTGGTACAAATTGCTCATTAACTATGTACATGTATTCAAATGACAATTGTACTATAAATCATGATCCATGTGAATGATGGGACTTGATAGAAATATAGATGACTTCACATACTTAATATTTATATTTACCCTATTCCCTACTTGACTCGCATTTGCAAACAGTTTGGTTCCAAGTGAGACGTCGAGTAACTCGGCGTTTCATCAAGACCCAGGTTATCTGACACCCTGTCAATTTTTTTTCTCAAAACCTTAACTGAATCAGGAGTAGTCAAAATTGCACGAGATTAAAATTTGAACAGGTGTTATATTTTAACAGCGGGGGAAGGGTTAAAAGTAATTGGAAATACAAATGAGGATAGCAATAAACTAGAATATGAGTCACATGTTCCAGTCAAACAATAATGGATTAATCGAATGTCGCAGCTATCCATTATCCCACTGTAAAAATATGATGCCAACCGAAAACTCTCATTTGACACAATTTTACTTCATCTTCGTTTGTCCACGCTTTTTTTAAATAAAAACTACAAAAAACTACAGTAAAACCCCTCTAATGCGACCACTTAATGAACAAACAGAGTAGCCCCAGATCAGAAGACTCTCGTTGGGCCGTTTGACCCGGGTCTGTTCTATTTGCTTATAAAATTATAATAGATCTGACTCTAGGTATCGCCGAATACCAAACATTTCTGTGTATATATGCTATTATAAAATTCAGCCAATTAATATGCACCATGTCATTATTTCTTACATAAATATTCAACAGTGGAAAGGCAAGGTACTTGACACAGAGACAATTCAGGATCCAATCTGTTCGGTACTCGGATAGTAAGTTAAGGTTTCTCAGAGCAACAGATTTGCGTACTCAGAAACCAAAACATTGCCACTTCTCCAACAAACCCTATGTTGTGACACATCTTTAGAATGGTCACAACATAGGGTTTGGTGGAGCAATAAAGTAGTTATTCTTGAGTTCTGGACAGTGTTTTAATTTACGCAGTCAATATGGACATCTGGTCTTTTCTTCCCAACACTTCGGTTATCCGATTTCAAAGAAATTATCACTGGCATCTCATTTCGCTTGTATTGCATGTATTCGTACAAAAATAAGTAAGTGTTCGGACACAAACACATAGGCACATAGTGAAGACCCAGCTCAAACTTCTCCTAAAGCGACTTTTTTATTAGGAAAATACACAATTTATAGTTATCGAAATGGTGCCAAATAGACTTATGTAACCTTACAAACCCACGGAGCGCGGATATTCGGTGGAGTTTCTGGATACCTAGGGCAATGTATTATATATTTATATTCATAGGTATATCCAATTAGGTTCCTACAAACAGAAATTAACCAGCTTACGTGAATCCTTATCGGAAAAAATGTCTAAGATAATATTCATGTTGATAAGCTGTTGCATTACAGTAAAGGTGAGAAAACAGTCCTACAGGGAGTGCCGCAAAGAAAATGGCACGACACCAATTCGACAGCGCAGCTACCAAACAAAACGTGACGGCATTCACAAAAAGACATAAAACATTTGCTATATCAAGAACAAAGTAGAGTAAAGCCCGCTTAACCGAACGTTCAAATTACAGTGAAACCTCTCTATAAATACCATTCATTTACATCCAGTAATTTGTGTTAAAGGCAGATGGCTGTTTAAAGCAAGGCGACAGTAAAACAGAACGCTCCTATAGTCCTGAGCATTCTGTTTTACTGTCACCTTGCTTTAAGCAGCCACCTGTCCTAAATACAAACTTATTAACATAATTCAGTGGCCGTATAACGGAAGGTATTGCTGTTTATTAATGTTGGTCTGTAAGACAGGTGACAGCTGATTGCAGAGTGAAAGTAATGTAGAAAGCTCTGATAGCCTCTTAAAGCAGCTTTCTGCATAACTTTCACTCTGCACTAACTCATTCCCTCCTAGACTCATTTAGACTCAATCTGTTTGAATTAATCTACCGAAAAGGAGCATTAATTACAGAAAAGAAGATTTATTTTAAATTGTGTAATTTTGACGCCATTGTTATAAATTGAAGGTTTGGTCCTTTGGAACAAATGCGCTATTTATCACAATGGTTTCAATAATGAATTTAACAGAGGCGCCAAAATGCGCCAATTGGAGGGAGTGGTTTAAAATGTGAATAAGTATTAACTAAAACTTTGGTTTAGAGGGTTTTACTGAATTTTGATTTATGTCATCCTGTGAAAGAGTTTGAACAACATTATTGGCACCAACCACCTTGCGACATTATTTCTTGGCCTGAGTGAAATTGACCTCCAATAACATTCAAATGCCACTTTTGGCTTTCCCTCCATTTCGAAACATTGTCCAAGGACATTCAAAGCTGTATGCTTGTGGCACATATGTGTTGAACAACGTACACACATCTCAAGTTTTGACAGAGCATCAGCTTGTCTTTGTTTTATCAACGAATCTTTGTCAAGTTGTCTGTATGTTATGTATTGTAGATAGTAGAGGCAGGGAATGGGATCTATTATAACCCAGTCTACCCATACCTCATCAGTGTTTCTAATAGCCTCGACGTTCTTTTTAGTCGATTCAAGCTGTATTGATTTCAACTTAAACAACGCCCCTCGCACGGTAATGAGTGGATAAAGCAAGTGTTCCACGATGTCGATACTCTGGATACAATCATATTCTTCTCTGTATGCTTCGTACTCTAACGCTTTAGGTATGCAGTGAGTTTCCTTGGGAGTAAAGGGAACACAACAAGCACGCTTTGGTTTCCTTGAGGTAACATAAACTACCGGGCAATCAGTGCATGCGCAAGATAGATTAATTCCTCTTTCATCGTAGATTTTCTCCAAGTTGCTAATCATTTGTTTTGCTTGCTCGAAGTTGCCAGAGCAGTAAACAACACAAGTCTGACGAAGCCTGTTAGAAAAAAAATTCCAGCATGAGCCCAGGTTAAACAGACTTTTTGCTTCGGTGGGTAGTCTTTCGTTGCAGCGTATCGCCTCTGACGATGTTAAAGAGCCAAGTAAAGTGCACATATAAGGCGCAATAGAACGCATAGCCTGTCGGTCAAAACCAAATGACCTAGTGTATAACTGAATCAATACTCTTAATGTATGCAACACGTTTTTTGCACATCGACTTGTCGTTAAAGCAATACGTGGATTTCTTAGTTCGAACAAATCCGATATCAAATAGAAAAAATCATTAACCATATTTCTTTTGCGTAGAAACAGAACGTCTTCACATAGATCGTCAGTTATTGCCCTCGATGGTCGACCATATATTTTCTTTTTCAACAGTGTACTAATATCGGCTTCTGTAATCTTAAAAATGAAAGTTCCTCTACTTTCGACTAGTGACGTTAGGATAAGCATCAGCTGTCTCTGCTCAGTGGCTTTAATTTTCCCAGCGAACAAGTTTTCACCGGGAATTAAATAGTTAGGACAATATCCGTTTATCACATATTGTAATAACATAAATAAACAAACTGATATGCACCTTAGTAAATTTTGCGTAACCCACAATCCCACGGGTGTATATTCAACGGCATGAAACAATGTGTTTTTTAAGTGAAAGCTTGTTATTCCCCGATCAGGAAGGAACTGTTTCACGATTAGTTTTAACATAAGTAAACATTGCACCTGTGTAATATTCATACTGAGCATGAAACTTCTTTCGACAAGAGATGGTGAAATTCTCCATTCGATATCCGAATTTGAACTAAACGGATGGCAAACTGGCACCAGGAAACACCCTGAACTAGCGGCATACTTGAGCATTTTTGCTGATGGCCAGGGTCTCTTTTGGTGTTTCCACCTTTTGGTTTGAACAGACCACGAGGAGCAATAAAGCGCGTAAACTTCATCATGCAGTACATTGTCTTTGGATGAAGTCCTACACGATGGTCCATGTATCTCGACCTTACGACTATATCTAAGTTCTGTATGCATAAGGACTCGATGTTTAACATAAACCCGATTATTTTCTTCGAAGAGGCAATCGAGCTTATATGCTAGTGGTTCCTTGGGTTCTGGTTTACATTCACTAAATAACAAGAGCTTGCAGTATGCAGGGGAAGTGTTTACCATTAATAGGTTACATTGACGAGGCTTCCAATCAGATATGTCTCGCATTATGTTCAAATTGTGAAAACACTTTATTTGATCGTTATCAGGCCATAAACTTGTTAATGTAGATCCTTCCACCAGGCTGCCGAAGTTGTGGTGTGACTTCCATACACGGCACAGCTTCATTGTCAAATTCGTCACTGTATTAAGCAGGATGTATTGTTTTCTTCGCACTTTCATCGTTTTCTCATTCGAGCCTTCATCATCCAAAACATCTGAGAGAATGCGTGAAAGAGTGGGCAGATATGGTGGCTCAATGTTTCTATCCATGGTTCCTGTCTGAAATTTAAATAAACCGTATCTAGTAGAACTTCTCTTAGCCGGAAATCTGCAAGAAAAGAATTGAGATACCGAGATGACTGCTACTTTTAGGCAGGCGGCTGCTCAATGCAGGTTAGACCAAATTAGACCATAGTAGGCAGAAACGGACGTTAAATCAACACAACAAAAGCTAAATACAGGGTATAAGGCATACCGATACCTCTCAAAGGAGATGTATGTATTTACCCGGCATTAAGTTGCCACCTGTCTTTCAAACCGATATTTATACTAAATTGAACGTGCAGTTTAGAGGGGTAGTACTGTACTATAATAAGGGACATATATTTTATGTTATATTATTCTTGTTTGTATAAATAAAATAAATAAATATAGAAACAAATAAAGTTTGTGACTAACTCTTTTGAAAACAAAGTTTAACCACCTGATAGAGACGCCATTTCTTGTCCTTACTGACAGAATAGATCTACGAGATCGAACGGTCTTCCGGATTTGTTTTGTTTGCCTACCGAATATCGTTAATCTGATTCTATACCATTTGTCATTGTAATGTATTAAGTTTATAGGATCTCCTACTTTCAGAATATATGTACTTCACAACAGCAGGTGTTAAGTGCTTGTGTGGCGGCCGTAAAAAGTCGCCCCGTACTTCATTCTCAGTGTTGTTATATTTTCTGGTCCGTCGTCTCATTAGTTTTGGTGTTATTAGTTTTGAAAATTGAATACCTGATAGAGGTGCATTTTGACACCTTTCAAGGTTAGACTCAGACGAGAGCCGCCGACTGGTAAAGGTCTGTTCTGTTTTGTTTATGGTTGGTTGGTTGTTGTTTTGATTAGTGCCCCCTTTCTGCCAATTATGGGCTAATTGGATGACCAGAGAGTGTAGAGCCGACACATATAGTTTCTTTGGTTCCTTTAGATGTCCTGAAATAGTAGTACTTATTAATAGTAGTAGTAGTAACAGTAGTAGAAGTAGTAGTAGTAGTAGTGGTATTAGAGGTAGTAGTAGTGATAGTAGAAAATGTGGTGGTAGTTGTAGAAGTAGTAGTAGTAATAGTACCTGTAGTAATAGTAGTATAAGTAGTAGTGGTAGTAGTAGTAGAAACGGTAGTCAAAGTTGTAGTAGTGGTGGTGGTGGTAATAGTAGTAGTAACGATAGTGGTTTGGTTTGGTTTTCATAAGGTTTTACCTTGTTTTAATAGTATTTCAGTCGTAGCATGAGGTCCAGCTAATTACAGATGGAGGAATACCTCAGGGGTTATTCGAATAGTCGAGGTAGTAATAGTAGTAGTAGTATCATGTTTTACGTTGTTTTAATAGTATTTCAGTCATACAAGTTCAGGAAAACCGCAGAGGTTCTTCTGTGCACATAAAAATGCAGTAGTATTGGAATAGTAGTAGTAGTAGTAGAAGTGGTAGTAGTAGTAGAAATAGTAGTAGTAGTAGTAGTAGTAGTAGTAGTAGTAGTAATAGTAGTAGTTGTAGTAGTAGTAGTAGTTGTTGTTGTAGTAGTAGTAGTAGTAGTAGTTGTAGTAGTAGTAGTAGTAGTTGTTGTTGTAGTAGTAGAAGTAGTAGTGGTAGTTGTAGTGGAAGTAGTAGTAGAAATAGAAGAAGTAGTCGTAGAAGTATTAGTCTTCGTGGTCGTAGTAGTTGTTATTGTAGTAGTAGTAGTGGTAGTAATAAGTAATAGTAGTTCAATAATATTGGAATAGTAATAGTAGTAGTAGTAGGTAGGTAGGTAGGTAGGTAGGTAGGTAGGTAGGTAGTAGTAGTAGTAGTAGTAGTAGTAGTGTAGTAGTAGTAGTAGTAGTAGTAGTAGTAGAGTAGTAGTAGTAGTAGTAGTAGTAGTAGTAGTAGTAGTAGTAGTAGTAGTAGTAGTAGTAGTAGTTGAAGTAGCAGTAGTAGTAGTAGTAATAGTAATAATAGTAGCAGTAGGTACAGGAGGAAGAGCAGTAGTAGGATGTAGTAGTAGTAGTAATGGAAGTAGTAGTAGTGGTAATAGTGGTAGTAATGTAGTAGTAGAAGTAGTAGTAGTAATAGTAGTGTGCATGTATGGAATGTGATTATTAGTTATTGGGTTTGTCACTGACCCACTACGGACATATAGGGGGTCTGTAAGATAAATAGGGGGACTCGGCTATCGCCTCGCCCCCTATTCATCCCACAAACCCCCTATATTTCCGTAGTGGGTCAGTGACAAACCCAATAACTAATAATCACATTCAATACATGCCTCACTTCCAAGCGAGGTGCCGATAAATAGTAATCACAGGCAATATATCACATTATTACGTAGATGCAAGTTTAAAGAACTTATCATTGTATGCAGCATACCAATTAACATTAAATACATTCATCTGACCAATAATAAAGACATACAAACTCTTAAGTTTAGCATGTTGGACAAAAGCATGGTAAACGTTTAATATAAATAGTATACCCACATCTGTACCTGTTTTATTCCTCCACATTATATCTTAAACGGCCAGTAGTGCGACCACTGTTTTAAAATGAAAACAAATATGCACTTAGTAACAGCCCTTAGCGACAGACAGTTATTCAATACACATAATCAACACATGAAATGTATACCTATTTCGATTTTGTTCAACCTTTAACGTGTACACTATAAATAACTATCACGACTTATCTGGTGACTTGGTGCAAAACTATCACATCTGTATTTGTACAGTAGAACCTATCCTAGCGACCATTTATGTATTGAATATAGGATTCTTAAAAAAAGCAGATGAGTAATTAGATAATACAGGGCAAAAGTAAAACAGAAAGCTCCATTTGTACACAGGCCTTTTTAGTATTGACACAAATTGTAGAATCAAATGTATTACATGTATTCGGAAACAGAACATACTCTGAACAGACTGCTCCTATAGGAGCCGTTTGATCTGGGTCTACTGACTCTACTCTGTTTGCAAAGGCGAGGAGATGCCTTTGCAGTATGAGTGGAATGGTTTTAATCAAACTTTGTATTTGGCCAGGATTCAAACTGTTTGGCAATCTGTCAGCATTGTTGAATAAAATAAAGGCATTTACCCGACAGAATCGAAATAGAAGACACCAGTTATTTATAAAAAACAAAGGGACCAAGTATAAAGATTATATTGAGTAAGACAAACATCAAGTGTTTAATATAACTTTTTTATTGCTGCAAAATTTGTCGACTGCATCAATTATCAACTTTTTCCGATTCTCAACAGTTTTTACCAAGGTAATCACGGAACTGCGGCATGCAAAGGGTTATTCAGTTGGAATAGAGTCAAAATACTCTATTCAAATTATTATTTTAAAACAAAAGGGTGGGAAGTTAGATCGAGGTTATACACCATACTGCTGTACTGACAGTAGTAAATGTATACAGCACAATTTGTCCTAAGCGGCTATTCATTTTGAACATAGGATTGTTAAAAAGCAGGTGGTTGATTACTGCAGGGCAAAAGTAATGCAGAAAGCTCCAATAAGAACTTTCTGCATTATTTTGACATGTATTTAGCTCCCATCTGCCTTACAGACCCATACTGCAGAGTTTGAAATTACAGGTGTAGATTTGGGTTTTGCTTATTCTTGATCCAGACCGGGTAGATTAATTCAACTTAGAATGATGCAAATTATGAAAGTAGGGAATGGCAGTAAATTTCAGACTCAGTTTTATTGAGTCTGTTCATGAGTAGTTATTTAAAGTGCACCGCCACTTACACCCTCTAGTACCAGCTTTAGTGACATTTAATTATTATAGTAACTAAAAAGCATCGAAATTTGTTACCCCGAAGAACCAGAACATATAACAAAATTGAGGATGAGGTAAAGTGCGACTTTTTAAGGTCGACACACAATCACTTATTACCTGCTGTTCTGAAATACATACATCTGAAAGTGGGAGATCCTTCGAAAGCAAAAGCAGCAAAAAGAGAAAATTGCAGAATCGATTTCATGAAACGCGAAATCATTGTATTTCTACCCTAGATGCATCTGTGACGTCATTCAACCTGGATTGATATGTTTCAAAAAGCATGTAAGCAGAAAGAGAAAATTGCAGACTCGGTTTCATGAAAAATGCAATCGCTGTATTTCTACTCTAGATACATCTCTGTTGTGTTTAATTTGCATTCTTGTCTACCTGGTTTACTCTGAAAAATAGTGGTACGGGTTTGTTTGTTCTTTTTCGGACCGTTTCCTATTTTTATATAGCAATGTTATGGTTTTCTACCCTTATATACTGTCTAAATTTCGTTTCGTTAGAAAGATATACGCCTTCTGAGTAGAAATAACATGTTAAAGTGTGTCCAATAATATTGTGTACCCGTATGCCCCGTAGAACTTTTGTTTGGTCATCGCTAAGGGAGACAAGTAGATGAAAAAAACCATTTTTACACCATACAGACTACATCTTACGGAATTATCCCCCTTTATTGGCAAATACGGTAACAGAGGCTTTAATCTGCTGAATAATTAAAACAAGCTACATGTAGGTCCTTTCTGAACATTAGTTAAACAAAAAATGTGTCAACAATTATCATTGAAGAAAGTGATGTTTGTGACAAACAGTGCAAACCCTGATCAACGGAGTCCCTAGGGATCTCTTTGATCTGGGTCTACACTTTCCGCAAATATACTATATATATACTCGGATTCCGTACTCCAATGGTTTAACAGCTCATTATGTTTTTGAAAATTCTCTCACAGAGCATGTTTAATTTCACTTTCTTCAACAGATTCAGTTGAACAATGTTTTATGGTTTTTGTATGAAATCTATTCTCTACTCCTCCTTTTCATGCCTTTTAACACCTTGACAAAAGCAGTAGACACATATCATAATGCCCGAAGGGGTCTGCTAGGTTTTAATATAGACACGATTTTAGTCTTCCAAAATGGCCAGAAAATGTACATTGGTTTTTTTGGGGGCCTGTTGGCCAAGTAGGAAGGTTGGGCCCTGGTGAAACGCCGGGTCACTCGGTGTCTCATCGGCATCCAATCTGTTTGCAAATGCGAGTCATGTCATGGGCAGCGGTATAAGAGTTTAGAAAGTCGTTTAAACCATTCCCTCATAGGCTATTTTTAGACCAAACCTCTTTGAATAAATCTACCAAAAAGGAGCATTACTAGAAAACTGGGACAATCGAGAATTGTGTAAGTTTGAAACCATGGTGATGATTTTCAAAATTATTTCAAAAAGTGACATAAGTCGTCAATATAGGAGAATGGGTTAACTATTATGTGTACTGTCACATTATGGCCAGTCAAGCAGCAGTGTTCTTAGATTATCCCGTCTTTATTTTCTTTAACTAATGCCTAACCCTTTGTCCCTTCATCACTGACAGTGTCAAGAAAACCATCTGCAGAATCATGTGTTTCAATGCCACTGACACATTTAGATCTACACGTTGAAGGTTGAGTTCATCTGGCCCAATATTCAAAGCAACTATTGTGTATATGCAATACACATTCTATCTGTCTTTCTTTAAGGATTTCATGTTCTTCGAACAAAAGCAGAACAATAACAACAACCGTATGTTATCACTGGATGAAAGAACCAGCACAGGCTACAGACAAATGGAACAGTCCAGTTAGCTGTAAAAGAAAACATGAGTACCTTGTACATAAAACTTTACAGAAGAAACTTTTTCTCATACAAAAGAGTGAAATCCATGGTTTAAATCAAATTAACAATATTGTTAACTTACAAATACACTTCTGTAAAAAAGTACAGTAAAAGCTCGATACTACGAACACTCAGATACGTACCATTAATATCCATTATTGATTGTTAACACAGGTGGCAGCTTAATGTAGGGTGAAATTCATGCTGAAAGCTCCTCTAGGAGCTTTCTGAATGACTTTCACCCTGCAATAAGCAGCCACCTGCCTACAATGACATAAATTCTTCATTACTAAAGTTCTGTAGTATCGAGTTTTTACTGTACTTTTTGATTTTATATTGACCATGACATAAATGTGAGTAAAGTGTGGATTTTTTAATGCAATATTTGTTGATCTATTACATAACTCATTCCCTCATATTGAGGCCTTTTAATGTCTCTCTGACAGTCACTTTTAGAAACCATTGTGGTAAATTGAGCATTTGCTCCATAGGGTCTATCACAATGATTTCAAAACTACACAAGTTTTTTTTTCCCTTTTTGTAGTAAATGCGACCTTCCTGTAGATTTATTCAAAAAGGTTAGAACTAAAAATAGTCTTATGAGGGAATGAAATAACAATGATTTAGTAGTGATTATTCTGTCATACTGTTGATACAGTAAGATGTCTCTTTAGTTACAAGATGGTAGCTTAATGCAGCACGAAGTTATGGAAGGAGCTTTTTGCATTATTTATGTTCTGCTTTAACCCTTTCCTCCATAAATACGCCTTTCTACACCTCTGTCAAAGTCATCTGTTGAAACCATTGTGATAAATAGAGCATTTGCTCCTACAGGAGCAAATGCTCTATTTATCACAATGGTTTCAAATTACAAAATTCTAAAAAAATCCTTTTCTCTAGTTAATGCTCTTTTTCGGTAGATGCATCAAAAGAGGTTGGATCTAAAAATAGAGGAATGGGTTAAATGGCCACCTACATAAAAGGACCCCGTGTTTATTTGAAAGTATTATATAGTTATTGGTGACCTTGCTTTAGCCACTTCTTATCTGTATATGTTTATTTATAACCTGGCATCTACTCTTTATATCTACTATTCTCAGAGATCCTGATAAGATGTGTTACAGTATATACCAGAACATTTTCATGAATAGTTTCTTTATTTCTATATCAAACTCTATGTTGTGACCAATCAGAGTAGAACCTGACCAGACAGCTTCTACAGGAATGTCTAATCTGGGTCTTCTCTGTTTGTAAATGTGTCAAAAGGTGTCTGAGGTAAAGGGTAAAGATATAGGGTTAACTGGCTGGCATGTGGCAGCTTGTAATTATAGTGTAGTAATAGTCTGATGGTTGTGCCTTGACTTTGCCTCATGGAGTTGTGGCGAATTTTCAAACTGATGTCTTTGCTAAGTGTCACCTTTATTCACTAATCCTTTCCTTTATAATAAAAGCTTTTTCACACCTTTGCAAACAGAGTAGACCCAGATCAGATGGCTCCTGGGTCTAGTATGAGCCGTCGGACCAGGGTCCGCCCTGTTTGCTTATGAAATTATAACATATATGACAGTTTCTACCAATACAAAATATCCAGTGTACATAATGCTTCTACAGTAAAACCTCTCTATAACAACCACTAAATTACATCAAGTGTTGTGTGTTAAAGGCAGGTGGCTGCTTAAAGCAAGGTAACATTAAAACAGAACGCTCCTATAGGAGCGTTCTGTTTTATTGTCACCTTGCTTTAAGCAGCCACCTGCCCTAAATACCAACTAATTAACACAATCTAGTGGCCGTCATAGAGAGGTTTTACTGTATACAAATTCAGCTAATAAATTTAATGATGTCATTAAATCTGATATCAATATTCAACAGGGAATGGGTATGCTAAATTATAAAAACGGCAGTCACTGTACAATGACCATGTAAAAATAAATATAAACATGGCTTTTAAATTGTATATCTTTTTGTATCTGTACTTGAGATTCATTGTACAAAATTCCATACTTTAACCTACGCAAACTGTGTTGATCAAGATCAATGTTTGTATGTGAAATTGGACAACGTCAGTTTGTCTTTTTTAAAAAGATGCCATCCTCTAGTTAGCACAGGAAGTTGTCTGGATCCAAACCGGCGGTTGTTATTTATGCAAGACAAGTATTCTTTGTAATAGACAATCAATGTCCATTTATAAATTTTTCAGAACATACTTAATAGTATTTTTATCAATGAATAGTATTTTTATCATTGTACAGTAAAATCACTCTAAAGCAACCATCTAAAACAGGTATAATTCTGGGTGTTAATGGCAGGTGGTAGCTTCATGCAGGTCAAACATTATACAGAAATCTCAAATAGGATCTCTCTCCACATTACTTTTGTCCTGCATTAAGCTACCACATACTTTAATAGACACCAATGTTTAGAGTTTTTTCTAACTGTAGTTTAAACGGTGTGATATCTGTCTGCATGTGACTAATTTAAAGAGATGTGACTAATTTATAAGAGATGTGGCATTTTTTATGTTATTGGAACCATGGTTGTGTATAATCCAGAAATAAATGTTTCAAATTGTTGGACACCGGTCCTTTATCGAAGGAACAAAATTTATTAACTAAATTAAATTAAGTTACATCCACTTTTATGTTTGAAATGTTGTTTTATTTTATCTTACTGTTATATTAGACACAAGTGAATGGACCTGAGTCTCGTTCAGTCATTGGTTTCTACTACCATTCACAAATGACAACCATTGCTTGTTGGTAGTGCAATGAAAAAGTGCCTTTTATGATCGAAGCGATTTGATTAGTATTTGTGTACATGTAGTTAAATCCCTCTAAACCAGACGTAAAACTTACTATCATTGCCAGTCTTTTAGATAGGTAGCAGCTTAATGCAAGTTGAAAGTCATACAGAAAGCTCCATAATGAGCTTTCTGCACAACTTTCTCTCTGCATAAAGCAGCCATCTGAATAAATAAGACCTGAATTTTTCATTTTCGAAATTCCGGTTAAAAGGGGTTTACTGTATAAACTATGGCTGTCGTATATTTATGTTTGGTTGTCAGGTTAATGGTGGGTTTGTGAAACAACCATGAAATATTGGAAATTGTAAACATAAATTCATTGTATCTCCCTCAATCTAGATTGTATTGGCACACCATAGAATTCCCTTTCCGAGCGGATTCTTTTGAATACAGTAGAACCTTACCTGTGTTAAATGACCATTCATTAATTGAATATAGGATTCTTAAAAAACAGGCGACTGCTTAATGCAGGGCAAAAGTTATGCAGAGAGCTCCACTAGGAGTTTTCTGCATTACTTTCAATCTGCATTAGATTAAACCTGTCTTAAAGATCCGATTTAAACCTCATTTTAATGGATGCTTAACCCTTTCATTCATATTAACACATTTTCTTCAAAAAGAGTAGACCAAGATTAGACGTCTCCTATAGGGTCTGCTCTATTAGCTTTTGACAGGATTCTACATTTCTACATATAAATAGTTATAATGAAACATGGAAAGCAGAATATTATAGCCAGTTTAAAAAGTAAAGAATCAGAGCTATCAAACACCATTAGCAAACAGAGCAGACCCAGATCAGACGGCTCCTATAGGAGCCGTCTGATCTGGGTCAACTCTGTTTGCATATGCACGAAAACACGTTTATATGAGGGAAAGGGTTATGGCAGGATCTGCTGTACCAGCGAGATCGAGGTTGGCCTAGGAGTAAGAGATTTAGATAAAACAGTATACCTCTTATCTACATATGTAGCACTCGTACACTACAAACGGTGTAGACCCAGAGCAGTTGTGTCTGATCAGGATCTATACTATTTGACGCCCATTAAAATGTTTTGTCATCTACTGCTATAGACAGTGCAGACCATGATTGGTAATGATGTAATGGAAATACCGTGACTGATCTGGGTCTACACCTTTTGCTATGTCTTTGTTCTCTTTTTAGCCTGTGGCATGACTGTTGTGTATCAACCTTTTACAATCATTGTAATATGCAGTAAAATGTCTCTAAACCGGACATTAAATTTAGTATAAAATTGGCCTTGGAGACAGGTGGCAGCTTAATGCAGGGTGAAAGTCATGTAGAAAGCTCTTAGAGGAGCTTTCTGCCTGTCTTTCACCCAGCATTAAGCAGCCACTTGTCTAAAATTTCTAAATATCTAAATTTCGGTTTAGAGGGGTTTTAATATACATGTACATGAATGTACGTGTAGTTAAACAAGTGTAATCCTTAGTGTAACATTAATATGTACATTGTGATTCTAGATGTATCCCATATCTCAAATGGATTTGTCTCTCCTCACGTGGTACCAAAGAGATGAAGTATTAAATTATGTTTATTTCTCTTCTCTTGTTCATTTAAAAAAATGGAAGATGAAGCCTCTGGGTCCAAGGTTATAAAGCTTCTGAGTCCTGAGATCATTCTCAAGTATCTGTTTGGTCAGATTCTGAGCAAGCTCAGAATTTGACCAATCAGATGCTTGAGAATGATCTCAGACTCAAGCAAAAAGCGTTATAACCTTGGAGCCTGAGCATTTAATCAGATGTACATGTTTTAACTCTTTGCATGCAAGCGGGGAAACCAATGTCTACCTATTCAAACAGTTTAGATCCAGATGGAATGCTACATAATGCATCATCTCATCAGGATCCAATCTGTTTAATACTTTGACCATATTTTTGCAAAGAAGCAGTCGACAGTTTGTTGCAGAAGAAATATTACTTTGCGTGCAAAAAGAGTTAATACAATTACATGTATAAATAGTTTATACTGATTGCAGATGTCCATGTTAAGGTTTCATCATGATTGTGACTAATTTGTTTTTAACATTCCTCTATTGCAGCATTAAACATTTTTTAAAAATATGTTTTATTTGTTATAAATTGTATCAGAGCTCCAGATGAGATGCTTAAATTAAAACATTTTTAAAAATAACTTCATTATTTCTCTACCAAACGCTATGTTGTGACCACTCTTAAGAATCGTCTCTTCGAGACGATTCCAAAGAGTGGTCACAACATAGGGTTTGGTGGAGAAATGACGATTTTAGAATTTGAGTATGCACCGTTATCTGTTGCTCTGTAGTATAGGCCTACTGTGGATTCATACCCTTTCAATGCTGGATTTTCAGTCAAATAGTCAACCATTGTGTATTGGAAGAGTCCATACAGTATGAAAGGGTAAACATTGTTCGATGAAAAAAGTGAAGACCCTGACTTGAGATCAGAGAACCGTCTGATTTGGGTCTACACTGTTTACTGTCTCTCAATAATTCTGCCAACTCCTCTTCTTTATTGTGCTATAGATAGGATGGTACTCGTCGGAAGTGTTAGTAAGTCTTGAATACTAATGCCTAAAAGGGGCTTGAATTCAATTTCAGAGGTTTAAAATGTTAGTGTTTTATAAGCAAAATAAAATAATGAACTGGATAAAAAAGACATTGGTCTTCATGCTAATTATAATTAGTACTAAATCTTCACCGCAGCATGCTCGGAGAGGTCGAGATATGTGCTGGTAGTCTGGCCTCGAGGTTATAAATCCTTTTGCTTGAGTCTGAGATATCATTCTTAAGCATCAGATCTGACCAATCAGATACTTGAGAATGATCTCAGACTCATACTCGGATGTTTTATAACCTTCGACCCTGTTCCAGAGAGTGATACTCTGTGTGAAGAAATTCGGCAGAATCTGGTATTTGCCTTAAGGAGAGGGAGTGCATATGTCTAGATGTCCCGACATGTGTGTGTTAGGCTGAAGGCTGACTGCAATTAAGTTGTGGTGCATTCTGTAAAACTTTATTTTACTTTAAAACGGTTATGGACTAGTCCATTCTGTATATTCAGCATTGAAAGGGTTACAGGCTATGTACAGCATGCATTTACTATTTTATTTATGTTTGATGTTTGAGAAGTTCAGAACTACCTTCCTGAACATGATACTTTCCTAGCATGAACATGGTATCTTCCCAATGAACAGAATAAACGAACCCTCCCATAGTTCCTCAGATGTAATGTAGTTTTTTCCCACCATCCCATCCTCCGACATCATGGATGGTCTGTTCTTTTGGTAAACTTTATTTCCCCAGGCAACAGGTAAAGCAGATTGGAAAGCTTGAAATACAGTAGAACCTGTCTTAAGTGGCCATCAAAAAGGTCTGATTCTGAGTCTGTAAGAGAATTGGTATCTGAATGCAGATCAAAAGTAATGCAGAAAGCTTCTATAGGAGCTTTTGCATTAATTGTTACCTGCATTAAGTAACTACCTGCTTTTTAAGACTCCTAAGTTCAATAAATGAACGGCCACTTCGAATAGGTTTACTGTAGACACATTTCCTACATTATCGCCCCCCCCCCCCGAGTAACACGGTCGTAAAATCATAACGCGGTTGCTCACACATAATTCTACTTTAACCCTTTACCTGAAAGAGACGCATTTTCATGCCTTTTCAAACAGGGGACCCATATCAAACGATTCCTGTATGGGCCGTCTGATCAGGATCTGCTGTTTTCTTTTGAACTACATGTATTTTCATAAAAAAATAATGTTATATTCAGTCATTTTTTTCACCCGCTCCTACAAGAGGATACGTTTTAGATTTCCCCTACTTTATCCGTTCGTCCGCCAATTCAGATTTCCCATGGCCTGTGTGCGCCCACTATTTAGGCCCCCCACTCGTCAGTCCGTCCGCCTGTTTGTTTCCTGTTTTACTCCAAAGGTATTTGGTTTAGAATCATATAACTTTACCCCTTTACTTCATGATCTTTCATGTAAGAATTAGATAATAGTAGAACGTGTCTTAAGTGCCAACATCAAAAAGAGGTCTAATTATGGGTCTGTAAGGCAGGTGGTAGCTTGATGCAGGTCAAAGGTAATGCAAAAAACTCATACAGGATCTTTATTCATTAATTCTGCCATGCATTAAGCAACCATCTGCTCTTTAAGACTCCTATATTCAGTAAATGAACGACTTCTTAAGACAGGTGCTACTGTAATTTTATAATGGTATCTACGTAACTAGACTCGTACAGTAAAACATCTCTATAACGGCCACTATATTACTTTGTGTTAAAGGCAGGTGGCTGCTTAAAGCAAGGTGAAAGTAAAACAGACCGGTCCTATATAAGAGCGTTCTGTTTTACTTTCACCTTGCTTTAAGCAGCCACCTGCCCTAAATTCCAACTAAACACAATTTAGTGACGTTATAGAGAGGTTTTACTGTATATACTATATTATTTCTTAAACAAACAGAATAGAATTTGGGTCTACACTGTTTGCAAAGGCGTTAATGAAATGAGGGATTATAGAACGGTTGGCAGTATGTGAGCATGGGCACCTGAATTATAGTTATTCTCTGCACCTAGTGACACTGATTTTAGACATGCCCAATGTCAGTAAGCCCATTGAGGCGTATGTTGCTAAACGCCAGCGAGACACTGATAAACCACATAAAGACATGCTAAAGAGGTCAGTAAGCCCGTTGAGACGCACTGTTGAATGCCATTGAATGCCATTGAGAAACGCTAGTAAAACATTCTAAAGGTCAGTCAGCCAGAGAGTGTATATACCAGAGTACTTATGGTACAAACATAATCTGAATGAACAATGGCATAGTGGCGAACATAAACGAGAGAGAGAGAGAGAGAGAGAGAGAGAGAGAGAGAGAGAGAGTTGACAGGTAAAATGTAATAATTTACATCCGCCTTAAATCTAGAGATCAGAGCGGCATTTCAAACATTTGTGAAAGCAGAAAATGACATTTATGGACGCTTATACTTTTTTATTTTATAATAATTAATTAATGAAATGCATTAAATGTCAACTTCATTATTGAAGACCAAAGCCCACGCTCGACCTTAATCTTGAACTATATCTTGCATTTTCAACAACGTGGATGACCCAGAGTATAGACGCCGAGTAAACTGGCTTTTAACCCTTTACTCCATAAATATTCATGTAATAAATAATCACATCATGAATATTAATTAGATAAATTTTGAAAATGCATATGGAAATTTTTGCCAACGTTGAAACTGTACAATCAGATCTGTAATATTCCATAAGCAAGCGAAGCAGACCCGGATCACACGACTCCTCTAGAAGCCGTCTGATCAGGGCCAACTCTGTTTGTAAAGACGTAGAAAGGTGTATTTAATGGTAAACTGTTTAACGCTTTACCGAATGAAATAATGCCTGTATGAATAATTATTAGCTGAATAGTTATAATGCCATTATGTGCAAGAGAAGTTTTGACCAGGGTTCAAACTTTAGAATCAGCTCTACATTATTTCAGAAGCAAACATAGCAGACCCGGTACCGTCTGATCTGGGTCTATTCTGTTTACATGGGTGTTAAATGGAGTCTCTAGGAGGTAAATGGCTATTTCCAGGTTACTCGAGTTACTCGGTTCGCATCTGGATTCCAATTGTTTTACAAATGCCAATCACGTAGCGCTTACTTGGATATGTGTTAACCCTCGTAATGTTTAATATTCATGTAAGAAATAATGACATCATGAATATGTATTGGCTCAGTTTATATGGTGGAGTATATACACATGATGTTTTGGCTCAGGCAGAAAGTATAGAGACATATCTATAATATACCATAAGCAGACAGAGCAGACCCTGATCAGACGGCTCCATTAGGAGCCGTCTGATTTGAGTCTACTCTGTTTGCAAATGCGTGAAAAGGCGTGTGTATGAAGGAAAGGGTTAACCGATTTGGTGTAGGAGGGAACATGACTTGCAAATTAACAATAAGCCATTGTATATGGTGTAGGAGGGAAGACAGTCTATAAATCAACAATAGGTCACTGTATATGCTAATATTTAATAATTGAGACGTATATCTATCATTAAGTACAATTGCTGTATCATTGAAAATGAATCATTAGCAAATCGCACCAAGTGTTGGTAATTTATTAACACTTCTGATCTGAACACTCAAAAATAAGCGTCAGTATTGGTCTTTACCCTTTCTCTCATATACAGTAGAACCTGTCTTAAACGGCCATCAAAAAAGGGATCTAATGATCTGTTAGGCAGGTGGTAGCTTAACCTTTAGACTGCTGAGCAAATTATTTTTACATAATTGCTCGCCTACTACATTATCAAAATTCAAGCTATAATAAATTTGTCTACCAAAAAGTAACCAGTGTGAAACAGTTTGGATCCTGATGAGACGCACAGTTAATCGGCGTTTCATCTGGATCCAAACTGTTTGCATAGGTATTCACTCATCCGCCCATATCAGGCTAAAGGTTAATACAAGTCAAAAGTAATACAGAAACACTTATAGGAGCTTTCTGTGTCACTTTTGCCCTGCATTAGGCAACCACGTGCTTTTTAAGAATCATATGTTAAATAAATCGTTGGCTGCTTAACCCTTATCTTGCTGAATTTTAAAATACATTTCTCCTTCTTTACCCATGCCCAAACAGTGTAGATCCAGATCAGAGGGCTCCTAGACAAACCCTCAAATTAGGATCTGCACTGTGTGTCATTCAAAATCCTCAAGCAAGCTTCAACATTTCACATTGTGTGGACTATACAGTCATTCAAACTCCTCTAGCAAGCTTCAACATTTCACATTGTGTGGACTATACAATTAAACACTGATGGGATATAGAGGATCTGTTGCGAGTTGTCTTTTAAGATCACATGTTCCTAAACGAGCCTTAGAAATTGTTATTACGCGAGCCTTGACATGTAGACAAAGATTAGAGAGCTGAATGAACCCTCAGCAGGGTCTATACCTTTAACATCATACAGAAACTTCCGCTTCACATGTCTATAACAACTAAGCCCATTCCCTCCTAGACTACATGTACTTTTAGACCAACACTCTTTGAACAGAATGCATCTACTAGAAAAAAGGAATTTTTTGAATTGCATAGTTTGGAATTCATTGCGATAAATAGAGCATTTGCTCCATAGGAATAGGTGCTCTATTTATCACTATGGTTTCAAAACATGGTTTTTACAGAGGCGCCAATAAGCGACACGAGCACTTAGAAAATATATAGTTTTACTCTTTTTTAACACCATGGTCGTATACATGAATATAGTTACCTTTATAATCAGGGTGAATCGAGGCTTGACGCAGAATAACGAAGACGTTTTATCAGGGTCAAAACTTACTATATGACACCCATATCCTATCTTTTCTTTTAAAAAACATGAAAGTACTTTTGAAATTGTAGCCGACGACATTCGTTTTACAGTTTTTACGTATTGTCAAAGGGGTTATAGAATAAGATCAACCCAAGCTTACTAGACAACCCCGATTTTCAAGTTTTCATCGAGACTAATTTACTCACTGTTATGTCATTTCATAATCAATCTCTACTTCCATCGATCTAACGTGTGACACATGACTTGGGCAATTTGCTATTTTTATTTATATTAAGTGTTAATGGAGACACATTATACATTCAACCTTTATCATGCTGAGCAAATTGTCGTCTGCTGAAACCATTTCTTTGGTTCATTAACCCTTTACTCCATGACTATTCATGACCTAATGAATATTGATTAGATTTAATCGCCATAATAGCACATGGGCACAGGAATTTGACAATTCCAGAGAGAAACTTTAGAATTATATCTATATTATATCATAAGCAAACCCTGTAGGGGCCGTCTGATCTGGGCCTACCCTGTTTGCAAAGACATAGAAAGGCGTAGTTATAGAGAAAAATGTTAAAATGTCATATGCTCTTTTTTACAGTTTAATACATGTACAATGGAGAACTCGCTAATTAACGTAACCACATAATTTAATAACACAGGAGTCTGTAAAATCAAGGGCGGTGTATGTTATGTGCCACGGTCAAGCATTCCCTTATTCGCAATATGTTTATAAGAATTCAACTATTATATATTCATGGTGTCATTATTTCTTACATGAATATTCATAGATAAAAGTTGTTACCGCATTTTATTGGAAGAGTACTTGTACAAGATAATGTAGATACAACAGAACAAAGACTCTTTAACCCTCTCCTTCATATAAAATAGTTTTCACGCATTTGCAAACAGAGCAGACCAAGACCTATAGGGACCGTTTGATTACGACATGCCCTGTTTGCTAATGGAATTTGAAAGATCTGTCTCTTTACCTCATAAAATGGCTACAATGGTCTACCTTCCATGCTTCATTATACATATTTTAACTAAATATTAGTTAAAACTATTAGTTATAACTAAATATTCAATAGTTATTGAACTTTGGAATAGATAAAGAACAGGGAAAGGGTTAACACAATGCATTAGCCCTTTGCTTATTGAAACAATAGTGTACAGGGTTACAGATAAGGGGAGTATTGGAGTATTTACCCAATTAAAATTATGGAAAAAGCAATTGTTTTTCAAAACAATGAGTAACAAAAAGCAAATAAATATAGCAAAATGCAAAAAATTACAATACCTAATGAGAATATGAATAATACCCAATTACGACAATTGCCAATACTCAATAAAAATTGCAAATACCCAATTCTGTAAAAAAATCAAGGAGTAAATACCCAATTGCATCAAAACCTTATCTGTAACCCTGGTGTATGCACAAACTCTGACCTGCTACAATACGGTGGAACTTCACTACCTCGAGCTTCAAGGGACCATACAAATTACTTCCAGATAACTCTTTATACAGTAAATTCTCTCTATAACGGCCACTAAATTACATCAAGTATTTGTGTTAAAGCCAGGTGGTTGCTTAAAGCAATGTGATAGTAAAACAGAACGCTCCTATAGGAGCTTTAAGCAGCCACCTGCCCTACATACCAACTAATTAACACAATTTAGTTGCCGTTGTAGAGAGGTTTTACTGTATATACCTCTTCCGATCAGGGGCGTAGCTACCGATACGCACTTACGCTGTGCGTAACATCACTCTGTAAGATGAAAACATTATTCTGGCCAAAATTGGAACAAAACTCGAAGGCTAATAGGTTCCTACAAACTGAAACAAATCAGCTTACGTGAATGGGATTATCCTTATCGGAAAAAGTGTCTAAGATAATCTTCATGTTGATAAGCTTTTGCATTACAGTAAATGTGAGAAAACAGTCATACAGTCCGCACAGAAAATGGCACGACACCAATACGACAGCGCAGCTACCAAACAAAATGTGACGGCATTCACAAAAAGACATAAAACATTTGTTATATCAGGAACAAAGTAGAGTAAAGCCCATCTAAACATAATGTTCAAATTACCGTGAAACCTCTCTATAATGGCCATTAAATTACATCAAGTATTTTATGTTAAAGGCAGGTGGCTGCTTAAAGCAAGGCGACAATAAAACAGAACGCTCCTATAGGAGCGTTCTGTTTTACTGTCACCTTGCTTTAAGCAGCCACCTGTCCTAAAAACAAACTAATTAACATAATTCAGTGGCCGTATAACGGAAGGTTTTACTGTATATCAATGTTGGTCTGTAAGAGAGGTGACAGCTGATTGCAGAGTGAAAGTAATATAGAAAGCTCTGATAGCCTCTTAAAGGAACTTTCTGCATAACTTTCTCTCTGCATTAACGCATACCCTCCTAGACTATTTTAGACTCAATCTTTTGAATTAATCTACCGAAAAGGAGCATTGATCACAGAAAAGAAGATTTATTTTAAATTGTGTAATTTTGACGCCATTGTTATAAATTGAACGTTTGGTCCTTTGGAACAAATGCGCTATTTATCACAATGGTTTCAATAATGAATTTAACAGAGGCGCCAAAATGCGCCAATTGGATGGAGTGGTTTAAAATGTGAATATGTAATAACTAAAACTTTGGTTTAGAGGGTTTTACTGAATTTTGATTTATGTCATCCTGTGAAAGAGTTTGAACAACATTATTGACACCAACCACCTGGCGACATTATTTCTTGGCCTGAGTGAAATTGACCTCCAATAACATTCAAATGCCACTTTTGGCTTTCCCTCCATTTCGAAGCATTGTCCAAGGACATTCAAAGCTGTATGCTTGTGGCACATATGTGTTGAACAACGTACACACATCTCAAGTTTTGACAGAGCATCAGCTTGTCTTTGTTTCATCAACGAATCTTTGTCAAGTTGTCTGTATGTTATGTATTGTAGATAGTAGAGGCAAGGAATGGGATCTATTATCACCCAGTCTACCCATACCTCATCAGTGTTTCTAATAGCCTCGACGTTCTTTTTAGTCGATTCAAGCTGCATTGATTTCAACTTAAACAACGCCCCTCGCACGGTAATGAGTGGATAAAGGAAGTGGTCCACGATGTCGATATTCTGGATACAATCATATTCTTCTCTGTATGCTTCGTACTCTAACGCTTTAGGTATGCAGTGAGTTTCCTTGGGAGTAAAGTGAACACAACAAGCACGTTTTGGTTTCCTTGAGAGAAGATAATCTGCCGGGCAATCAGTGCATGTGCAAGACAGATGAATTCCTCTTTCCTCGTAGATTTTCTCCAAGTGGCTAATCATTTGTTTTGCTTCCTCGAAGTTGCCAGAGCAGTAAACAACACAAGTCTGACGAAGCCTGCCAGAAAAATAATTCCAGCATGTCCCCAGTTCAAACAGACTCTTTGCTTCGGTGGGTAGTCGTTCGTTGCAGCGTATCGCCTCTGACGATATTAAAGAGCCAAGTAAAGTGCACATATAAGGCGCAATAGAACGCATGGCCTGTCGGTCAAAATCACATGACCTAGTGTATAACTGAATCAATTCTCTTAATGTATGCAACACGTTTTTTGCACATCGACTTGTCGTAAAAGCCTCATTTGAATTTCTTAGTTCGAGCAAACCCGATATCAAAAAGAAACAATCATTAACCATAATTCTTTTGCGTAGAAATTTAAGGTGTATACAGAAATAATCGGTATTTGTCGTCGATGCTCGACCACACAGCCCTGAATATATTTTCATTTTCAACAGTGTGCTAATATCAGCTTTTGTAATCTTAAAAATGAAATAGCCTCTACTTTTGACTAGTGACTTTAGGATTAGCATCAGCTGTCTCTGCTCAGTGGCTTCGATTTTACCAGCAAACAAGTTTTCGCCGGGAATGAAGTAGTTAGGACAATATCCGTTTGTCAAATATTGTAATAACATAAATAAACAAACCGATATGCACCTTAGTAAATTTTGCGTAACCCACAATCCCACGGGTGTATGTTCAACGGCATGAAACAATGTGTTTTTTAAGTGAAAACTTGTTATTCCCCGATCAGGAAGGAACTGCTTCACGATTAGTTTTAACACAAATAAACATTGTACCTGTGTAATATTCATACTGAGCATGAAACTTCGTTCAACAAGAGATGGTGAAATTCTCCACTCGATATCCGAATTTGAACTAAACGGATAGCAAACTGGCACCAAGAAACACCCTGAACTAGCGGCATACTTGAGCATTTTTGCTGATGGCCAGGGTCTCGTTTGGTGTTTCCACCTTTCGGCTTGAATAGACCACGAGGAACAATAAAGCGCGTAAACTGTATCATGTTGTGAATAGTCATCTAATAAAATCCTACAAGCAGGCCCATGTATATCGAACTTACCATGGACATCTCTAATTTCTACATGCCGAAGTATTCGATGTTTAGCATAAACCCGATTATTTTCTTCGAAACGGAAATCGGGGCAATCTGTTTGTGGTTCCATGGGTTCTGGTTTATATTTATTAAATAACAAGAGCTTGCAGTATGCAGGGGAAGTGTTTACCATTAATAGGTTACATTGATGAGGCTTCCAATCAGATATATCTAGCATTATGTTCAAATTGTGAAAACACTTTATTTTATCGCTATCACGACGTATAGTTATTATTGTAGATCCTTCCACCAGGCTGCCGAAGTTGTGGTGTGACTTACATACACGGCCCAATTTCATTGCCAAATTCGCCACTGTATTAAACAGGGTGTATTGTTTTCTTCGCACTTTCATCGTTTTCTCATTCAAGCCTTCATCATCCAAAACATCTGAGAGAAGGCATGAAAGAGTTGGCAAATATGGTGGCTCAATGTTTCTATCCATGGTTCCTGTCTGAAATTTAAATAAACCGTATGCAGTAGAAACTTCTCTAAACTGGAATTCTGCACGAAAATAATTGAGATACTTTTAGGCAGGCGGCTGCTCAATGCAGGTTTGGCCAAATTAGCCCAAAGTGTACAGAATCGGACGTTAATCAACACAACAAATGCTTAATGAAAGGTGAAAGTCATACAGAAAACTCTTAAATGAGCTTTCTGCATTTAAACCTACAACCTGACAGAGACGCCATTTGTTGTACTTACAGACATAATAGATCTACGAGATCGAACGGTCATCAGGATTTGTTTTGTTTGTCTACCGAATATTTTAAATCTGATTCTATACCATTTGTCATTGTAATGTATTAATTTGTTTTATAGGATCTCCTACTTTCAGAATATATGTACTTCACAACAGCAGGTGTTAAGTGCTTGTGTGGCGGCCGTAAAAAGTCGCCCCGTACTTCATTCTCAGTGTTGTTAAACTTTTTGGTCCGTCGTCTCATGAGTTTTGGTGTTATTAGTTTTGAAAATTGAATACCTGATAGAGGTGCCTTTTGACACCTTTCAAGGTTAGACTCAGACGAGAGCCGCCGACTGATAAAGGTCTGTTCTATTCTGTTTATGGTTGGTTGGTTGTTGTTTTGATTAGTGCCCCTTTCTGCCAATTATGGACTAATTGGATGACCAGAGAGTGTAGAGCCGACACATATAGTTTCTTTGGTTCCTTTAGATGTCCTGAAATAGTAGTACTTATTAATAGTAGTAGTAGCAGTAGTAGAAGTAGTAGTAGTAGTAGTAGTAGTAGTAGTAGTAGTAGTAGTAGTAGTGGTATTAGAGGTAGTAGTAGTGATATTAGAAAATGTGGTGGTAGTTGTAGAAGTAGTAGTAGTAATAGTAGCTGTAGTAATAGTAGTATAAGTAGTAGTGGTAGTAGTAGTAGAAACGGTAGTCAAAGTTGTAGTAGTGGTGGTGGTGGTAATAGTAGTAGTAGCGATAGTGGTTTGGTTTGGTTTTTATAAGGTTTTACCTTGTTTTAATAGTATTTCAGTCGTATCATGAGGTCCAGCTAATTACAGATGGAAGAAGACCTCAGGGGTTATTCGAATAGTCGAGGAAGTAGTAGTAGTAGTAGTAGTATCATGTTTTACGTTGTTTTAATAGTATTTCAGTCATATAATGAGGTCCAACTTATTACAAGTTCAGGAAAACCGCAGAGGTTCTTCTGTGAACATATAAATGCAGTAGTATTGCAATAGTAGTAGTAGTAGTAGTAGTAGTAGTAGTAGTAGTAGTTGTTGTTGTAGTAGTAGTTGTTGTAGTAGTAGTAGTAGTGGTAGTAGTTGTAGTAGTAGTAGTAGTAGTAGTAGTAGTAGTAGTAGTAGTAGTAGTAGTAGTAGTTGTTGTTGTTGTTGAAGTAGTAGTAGTAGTAGTAGTAGTAGTAGTAGTAGTAGTAGTAGTAGTAGCGGTAGGAGTAGTAGTAGTAGTAATAGTAGTAGTAGTAGTAGTAATAGTAATAGTAATAATAGTAACAGTAGGTACAGGAGGAAGAGCAGTAGTAGGAGGTAGTAGTAGTAGTAATGGAAGTAGTAGTAGTGGTAATAGTGGTAGTATTGTAGTAGTAGAAGTAGTAGTAGTAATAATAGTGTTGTTGTTTGTGGTAGTGGTGGATATGACAGTAATAGTACTAGTAGTAAAGGGTGTATTAGTAGTATTAGTATTAGTAGTAGAAGAAGTGGTGGTAGTAGTAATAGTACTAGTAGTAATAGGGTGGTAGTGGTAGTTGTAGTGGAAGTAGTAGTAGAAATGGAAGAAGTAGTCGTAGATGTAGTAGTCTTCGTGGTCGTAGTAGTTGTTGTTGTAGTAGCAGTAGTGGTAGTAATAAGTAATAGTAGTTCAATAATATTGGAATAGTAGTAGTAGTAGTATTAGGTAGGTAGGTAGGTAGGTAGGTAGGTAGGTAGGTAGGTAGTAAGGTAGAAGTAGTAGTAGTAGTAGTAGTAGTAGTAGTAGTTGAAGTAGCAGTAGTAGTAGTAGTAGTAGTAGTAGTAGTAGTAATAGTAATAGTAATAATAATAATAGTAGCAGTAGGTACAGGAGGAAGAGCAGTAGTAGGAGGTAGTAGTAGTAGTAATGGAAGTAGTAGTAGTGGTAATAGTGGTAGTATTGTAGTAGTTGAAGTAGTAGTAGTAATAGTAGTGTGCATGTATGGAATGTGATTATTAGTTATTGGGTTTGTCACTGACCCACTACGGACATGTAGGGGGTCTGTAAGATAAATAGGGGGACTCGGCTATCGCATCGCCCCTATTCAGCCCACACACCACCTATATTTCCGTAGTGGGTCAGTGTCAAACCCAATAACTAATAATCACATTCAATACATGCCTCACTTCCAAGCGAGTTGCCGATAAATAGTAATCACAGGCAATATATGACATCATTACAGTTATAACGTAGATGCAAGTTTAAAGTACTTATCATTATATGCAGCATACCAATTAACATTAAATACATTCATCTGACCAATAATAAAGACATACAAACTCGTAAGTTTAGCATGTGGGACAAAAGCATGATACAAGTTTAATATAAATAGTATACCCACATCTGTACCTGTTTAATTCCTCCACATTATATCTTTAACGGCCAGTAGTGCGACCACTGTTTTAAAATGAAAACAAATATGCACTTAGTAACAGCCCTTAGCGACAGACAATTATTCAATACACATACTCAACACATGAAATGTATACCTATTTCGATTTTGTTCAACCTTTAACGTGTACACTATAAATAACTATCACGACTTATCTGGTGACTTGGTGCAAAACTATCACATCTGTATTTGTACAGTAGAACCTGTCCTAGCGACAATTTATCTATTGAATATAGGATTCTTAAAAAAAAGCAGATGAGTAATTAGATAATACAGGGCAAAAGTAATACAGAAAGCTCCATTTGTACACAGGCCTTTTTAGTATTGACACAAATTGTAGAGTCAAATGTATTACATGTATTCGGAAACAGAACAGACTCTGAACAGACTGCTCCTATAGGAGCCGTTTGATATGGGTATACTGACTCTACTCTGTTTGTAAAGGCGAGGAAATGCGTTTGTATGGGTGGAATGGTTTTAATCAAACTTTGTATTTGTTCAGGATTCAGCCTGTTTGACAATCTGCCAGCATGGTTGAATAAACAGACATAATCGAAATAGAAGACATCAATTATTAATAAAAACAAAGGGACCAAGTATATAGATTATATTGAGTAAGACAAACATCAAGTGTTTAATATAACTCTTTTATTGCTGCAAAGTTTGTCTACTGCATCAATTATCAACTTTTCCGATTCTCAACAGTTTTAACCATGGAAATCAAGGAACTGCAGCATACAAAGGGTTATTCAGTTGGACTAGAGTCAAAATACTCTATTCAAATTATTATTATAAAACAAAAGGTTGGGAAGTTAGATCGAGGCTATACACAAGACTGCTGTAGTGACAGTAGTTAATGTATACAGCATAACATGTCCTAAGCGGCTATTCATTTTGAACATAGGATTGTTAAAAAGCAAGTGGTTGCTTACTGCAGGACAAAAGTAATGCAGAAAGCTCCAATAAGAGCTTTCTGTATTATTTTGACATGCATTTAACTACCATCTGCCTTACAGACCCATACTGTAGAGTCTGAAATTACAGGTGTAGATTTAGGTTTTGCTTATTCTTGATCTAGACCAGGTAGATTATTTCAACCTAGAATGAAGCAAATTCTGAAAGTAGGGGATGGCAGTAAATTTCCGACTCAGTTTTATTGAGTCTGTTCATGAATAGTTATTTAAAGTGTACCACTACTTACACCCTCTAGCACCGGCTTTAGCACCATTGTATTTTTGTAACTAAAATCATCGAAATTTATGACCCAGAAGGACCAGAAAATATAACAACACCGAGAATGAAGTAATTTGCAACTTTTGAAGGTCGCCACACAAGCACTTAACACCTGCTGTTCTGAAGTACATCTGAAAGTGGGAGATCCTTCGAAAGCAAAAGCAGCAAAGCAAAAAGAGAAAATTGCTGACTCGGTTTCATGAAACATGGCATCGCTGTATTTCTACCATAGATGCATATGCGAGTTCATTCAACCTGGATTGTTTAGTAGTAGTAGTAGTAGTAGTAGTAGTAATAATAATAATAATAATAATAATAATAATAATAATAATAATAATAATAATAATAATAATAGTAGTAGTAGTAGTAGTAGTAGTAGTACTAGTAATAATAATAATAATAGTAGTAGTTGTAGTAGTAGTAGTAGTAGTAGTAGTAGTATTAGTAGTGGTGGTATTAGTAGTAGTGGTATCTGACAGACAGACAAACAGACAGACAGACATACAGTAGTGGAAGGAGTAGTACTAACAGTAGTAATACTACTACTAGTAGTAACAGTACTAATAGTAGTAGTAGTAATAGTAGTAGTAGGAGGAAGTAGTTGTATAAATTGACGTAGTAGTAATAGTAGTGGTAGTAACAGAAGAAGTAGAAGTATTAGTAGTAATAGTAGTGTTGTTGGTAGTGGTGGTGATAGCAGTAAAAGTAGTAGTAGTAGTAGTAGTAGTAGTAGTACTTGTCGTAGTAGTAATAGTAGTAGTAGCAGTGGAAGTAGTAGTAACAGTGAAGAGTAGTAGTAGTAGTAGTAGTAGTAGTAGTAGTAGTAGTAGTAGTAGTAGTAGAAGTAGTAGTAGTAGTAGTAGTAGTAGTAGTAGTAGTAGTAGTAGTAGTAGTAGTAGTAGTAGTAGTAGTAGTAGTAGTAGTAGTAGTAGTAGTAGTAGTAGTAGTAGTAGTAGTAGTAGTAGTAGTAGTAGTAGTAGTAGTAGTAGTAGTAGTGGTAGTAGTAGTTGTAGTAATAGTAGATATATTTTAGTATAAAATGTAACATACATGATAAGACATTATTACACACATTGTAAAACACATAGTACATGAATTAATGTTGAACCATGTCGATCACATCATACACCAAGGATAACACCAAAAGGGAATCCTCTTATTTCCACTGTGGTCCTTAATTAGTAATGTTACAGACATAGAGTGACATGGGTTATGTTATCACAGTTAAAACAGAGTATGACTACTAAGCTTTTAAGCAGATAGGAAAAGGCTATCACGAATTTAAAGAAATTAGAGCAGCTGTTTGCAATTAATGAAAAATAAAATATGAGTCAGTATACCACCAACTATTAGATGCACCCATCACATTATCACATTCCAAGCGAGGTGTCGATAAATAGTAATCACAGGCAATATATGACATTATTACAGTTATAACGTAGATGCAAGTTTAAAGTACTTATCATTATATGCAGCATACCAATTAACATTAAATACATTCATCTGACCAATAATAAAGACATACAAACTCTTAAGTTTAGCATGTTGGACAAAAGCATGGTTCAAGTCTAATATAAATAGTATACTCACATCTGTACCCGTTATATTCCTCTATAGTTTAACGACCAGTAGTACGAAACTTGGTTTAAAATGAAAACAAATATGCACTTAGTAACAGTCCTTAGCGACAGACGATTATTCAATACACATGATCATGAAATGTATACCTATTTCGATTTTGTTCAAACTGGTTTCGAGTATACCTTTTACAAATACTATTGAAATTACTTTAACGTGTACACTATAAATAACTGTCACGACTTTATATGTCACAAATAATCGTTTAACAAGCTCCGCTAATGCGTCGCATGTAAAACTAAATTTGCGACATATAAACCACCGATACACTGCTGCAAATCTTCAAATACACAATGGTTATCCCCTAAATAGTGGAGACCCTGATGAGACAGCTCCTGCAGGAGCTGTCTCATCTGGGTCGTCACTATTTACAGGTACAGGTAGGTATATTGACGTGAATAGCAAGCGAAGGGTTAACACCTGCTGTTCTGAAGTACATACATCTGAAAGTGGGAGATCCTTTGAAAGCAAAAGCAACAAAGCAAAAAGAGAAAATTGCTGACTCGGTTTCATGAAACATGAAATCACTGTATTTCTACCCTAAATGCATCTGTGACGTCATTCAACCTGGATTGATATGTTTAAAAAGCATGTAAGCAAAAAGAGAAATTGCAGACTTGGTTTCATGAAAAATGCAATCGCTGTATTTCTACTCTAGATTCATCTCTGTGATGTTTAATTTGCATTCTTGTCTACCTGGCTTACTCGGAAAAATAGTGGACCGGCTTTCAACATAAGATAAAAAACGCATAATGATGGCGGCACTTTGAATGTTTAGATGTTTGTTCATTTTCGGACCGTTTCCTATTTTTATATAGCAATGCTATAGTTTTCTACCCGTATAGACTTCTAAAGTTCGTTTCGTTAGAAAGATATATGCCTTCTGAGTAGAAATAACATGCTAAAGTGTGTCCCATAATATTGTGTACACGTATGTCCCGTAGAAATTTCGTTTCGTTAGTTGGTTAACCCCTTATACCCCCATATACCCCTTTTCTGTTTGGTTATCACTAAGAGAGACAAGTAGAAGAACAAACCATTTTATACAAACAGACATCTTGCGGAAATCTCCCCCTTTATTGGCAAAATACGGTAATACAGACTTTAATCAGATGAATAATTAAAACTAGATACTTCCTTTCTGTACATTAGTTAAACAAAAAATGTGTTAAAAATTATCATTGACGAAAGTGATGTTTGTGACAAACAGTACTCCCCAGGGATCTCTTTGATTTGGGTCTACACTATCCGCAAATATATTATATATATACTCGGATTCCGTAATCTAATGGTTTAACAGCTCATTATGTTTACACATATCACACTGCCCGAAGAGGTCTGCTAGGTTTTAATATAGGCACGATTTTAGTCTTCCAAAATGGCAAGAAAATGCACATTGGTTTTTTTTGGGGGCCTGTTGGCCAAGTAGGAAGGTTGGGCCCTGGTGAAACGCCGGGTCACTCGGTGTCTCATCGGAATCCAATCTATTTGCAAATGCGAGTCATGTCATTGGCAGCGGTATAAGGGTTTAGAAAGTCGGTTAAATCATTCCCTCACAGGCTATTTTTAGACCCAACCTTTTTTAATAAATCTACCAAAAAGGAGCATTACTAGAAAACTGGGAGAATTGTGTAAGTTTGAAACCATGGTGATGTTTTTCAAAATTATTTCAAAAAGTGACATAAGTCGTCAATATGAGAGAATGGGTTAACTATTATGCGAACTGTCACAGTATGGCCAGTCAAGCTGCAGTGTTATTAGATTATCCCGTCTTTATTTTCTTCAACTAATGCCTGGCCCTTTGTTCCTTCAACACTGACAGTGTCAAGAAAACCATCTACAGAATCATGTGTTTCAATGCCACTGACACGTTTAGATTTACAGAGTTTACAGATTTTAGAGTTCATCTGGCCCAATATTCAAAGCAATTATTGTACGTATATATGCAATACACATTCTATCTGTCTTTCTTTCAGGATTTCATGTTCTTCGAACAAAAGCAGAACAATAACAACAACCGTATGTAATCACGGGATGAAAGAACCAGCACAGGCTGTAGACAAATGGAACAGTCCAGTTAGCTCTAAAAGAAAACATGAGTACCTTGTACATAAAACTTTACAGAAGAAACTTTTTCTCATACAAAAGTGTGAAATCCATAGTTTAAACCAAATCAACAATATTGTTAACTTATTAATACACTACTGTAAAAAAGTACAGTAAAAACTCGATACTACGATAACTCAAATACGTACCATTAATATCCATTATTGATTGTTAACACAGGTGGCAGCTTAATGTAGGGTGAAAGTCATGCAGAAAGTTATTCTGTGAGCTTTCTGAATGACTTTCACCCTGCAATAAGCAGCCACCTGCCTGCAAAGACATAAATTCTTCATTACTAAAGTTCTGTAGTATCGAGTTTTTACTGTACGTTATGATTTTATATTGACCATGACATAAATGTGAGTAAAGTGTGGATTTTTTAATGCAATATTTGTTGATCTATTACATAACTCATTCCCTCATATTGAGGCCTTTTAATGTAAACCATGGAGATCCTGGGACAGATCTCGCAGCTGAATCTGGATGATCATGTTTTACATATATATAACATATATATATATATACCTATTTCATATCATCATACACAGTATACATTTAAATAAATAGATAAAAAAAAAAAAAAGACACCCATCAAAAAACGATACTGAGAGGCATAGCGCGAGATATGTGATCTTGAGCATCACAAATTGGACACTGATTCTAAAAGGATGCAACCAACCTGTACTATTATAGACAAAATACTTTGGATCAGGTGGGTCTATTGCTGTATAAAAATGTCATTTTTATATATACTTGTATTGTGCACACACTAGCCAATTTCTGTAACTAATGATGCATGTTTGTGTTAGGGCCGGTGGCCTATATCACAATAAACTTTGAAACTTGAAACTTGAATGTCTCTCTGACAGTCACTTTTAGAAACCAATGTGGTAAATTGAGCATTTGCTCCATAGGGTTTATCACAATGATTTCAAACCTACACAATTCTATTTTTTTTTCTTTTTTGTAGTAAATGCGACCTTATTGTAGATTTATTCAAAAAGGTTAGAACTAAAAATAGTCTTATGAGGGAATGGAATAACAATGATTTAGTAGTGATTATTCTGTCATACTGTTGATACAGTAAGATGTCTCTTTAGTTACAAGATGGTAGCTTAATGCAGCACGAAGTTATGGAAGGAGCTTTTTGCATTATTTATGTTCTGCTTTAACCCTTTCCTCCATAAATACGCCTTTCTACGCTTCTGTAAAAGTCATCTGTTTAAACCATTGTGATAAATAGAGCATTTTACAAAAATTCTAAAAAAATTCCTTTTCTCTAGTTAATGCTGCTTTTCGGTAGATGCATCAAAAGAGGTTGGATCTAAAAATAGAGGAAAGGGTTAAGTGGCCACCTACATAAAAGGACCCCATGTTTATTTGAAAGTATTATATAGTTATTGGTGACCTTGCTTTAGCCACTTCTTATCTGTATATGTTTATTTATAACCTGGCATCTACTCTTTATATCTACTATTCTCAGAGATCCTGATAAGATGTGTTACAGTGTATACCAAAACATTTTCATGAATAGTTTCTTTATTTCTATATCAAACTCTATGTTGTGACCAATCAGAGTAGAACCTGACCAGACATGTTCTACAGGAATGTCTAATATGGGTCTTCTCTGTTTGTAAATGTGTCAAAAGGTGTCTGAGATAAAGGGTAAAGATACAAAATGTATAGGGTTAACTGGCTGGCATGTGGCAGCTTGTAATTATAGTGTAGTATAGTCTGATGGTTGTGCCTTGACTTTGCCCCATGGAGTTGTGGCAAATTTTCAAACTGATGTCTATGCTAAGTGTAGCCTTTATTCTGTTAATCCTTTCCTTTATAATAAAAGCTTTTTCACACCTTTGCAAACAGAGCAGACCCAGATCAGATGGCTCCTGGGTCCAGTATGAGCCGTCGGACCAGGGTCCGCCCTGTTTGCTTATAAAATTATAACATATATGACAGTTTCTACCAATACAAAATATCCAGTGTACATAATGCTTCTACAGTAAAACCTCTCTATAACGACCACTAAATTACATCAAGTGTTGTGTGTTAAAGGCAGGTGGCTGCTTAAAGAAAGGTAACAGTAAAACAGAACACTCCTATAGGAGCGTTCTGTTTTATTGTCACCTTGCTTTAAGCAGCCACCTGCCCTAAATACCAACTAATTAACACACTTTAGTGGCTGTCATAGAGAGGTTTTACTGTATACAAATTCAGCTAATAAATTTCATGGTGTCATTAAATCTGATATCAATATTCAACAGGGAATGGGTATGCTAAATTATAAAAATGGCAGTCACTCTACAATGACCATGTAAAAATAAATATAAACATGGCTTTTAAATTGTATATCTATTTGTATCTGTACTTGAGATTCATTGTACAAAATTCCATACTTTAACCTACGCAAACTGTGTTGATCAAGATCAATGTTTGTATTTGAAATTGGACAACGTGAGTTTGTCTTTTTTAAAAAGATGCCATCCTCTAGCTAACACAGGACGTCTGGATCCAAACCGCCGGTTGTTATTTTTGCAAGACAAGTATTCTTTGTAATAGACAATCAATGTCCATTTATAAATTTTTAAGAACATACTTAATAGTATTTTTATCAATGAATAGTATTTTTATTATTGTACATTAAAATCACTCTAAAGCAACCATCTAAAACAGGTATAATTCTGGGTGTTAATGGCAGGTGGTAGCTTAATGCAGGTCAAACATTATGCAGAAATTTCAAATACGATCTCTCTCCACATTACTTTTGTCCTGCATTAAGCTACCACATACTTTAACAGATACCTTTGTTTAGAGTTTTTTTAACTGTAGTTTAAACGGTGTGATCTCTGTCTGCATGTGACTAATTTATAAGAGATGTGGCATTTTTGATGTTATTGGAACCATGGATGTGTATAATCCAGAAATAAATGTTTCAAATTGTCTGACACCGGTCCTTTATTGAAGGAACAAATTTTATTAACTAATTAAATTAAGTTACATCCACTTTTATGTTTGAAATGTTGTTTTATCCCATTCCCACATATTGACGCCTTTTGACGCTTATGTAAAAGTCACTCTATGAAACCATTGTGATAAATAGAGCATTTGCTCCACAGGAGCAAATGCTCTATTTATCACAATGGTTTCAAAACTACACAATTTCCTTTTCTCTAGTTAATGCTCCTTTTTGGTAGATTTAATCAAAGAGGTTAGGTCTAAAAATAGCCTAAGTGGGAATGGGTTATTTTATGGTTACTTCCCTTAGGAATACCTACTGTTATATTAGACACAAGTAAATGGACCTGAGTCTCGTTCAGTCATTGGTTTCTACTACCATTCACAAATGACAACCATTGCTTGTTGGTAGTGCAATGAAAAAGTGCCTTTTATGATCGAAGCTATTTGATTAGTATTTGTGTACATGTAGTTAAATCCTTCTAAACCGGAAGTAAAGCTTACTATCATTGCCAGTCTTTCAGATAGGTAGCAGCTTAATGCAAGTTGAAAGTCATACAGAAAGCTCCATAATGAGCTTTCTGCACAACTTTCTCTCTGCATAAAGCAGCCATCTGAATAAATAAGACCTGAATTTTTCATTTTCGAAATTCCGGTTAAAAGGGGTTTACTGTATATACTTTGGCTGTCATATATTTATGTTTGGTTTTCAGGTTAATGGTGGGTTTGTGAAACAACCATGAAATATTGGAAATTGTAAACATGAGTTCATTGTATCTCCCTCAATCTAGATTGTATTGGCTTGTATTGGCACACTATAGAATTGCCTTTCCGAGCGGATTCTTTTGAATACAGTAGAACCTTACCTGTGTTAAATGACCATTCATTAATTGAATATAGGATTCTTAAAAACCAGGCGACTGCTTAATGCAGGACAAAAGTTATGCAGAGAGCTCCACAAGGAGCTTTCTGCAATCCTTTTAATCTGCATTAGATTAAACCTGTCTTAAAGATCCCGATTTAAACCTCATTTTAATGGATGCTTAACCCTTTCCTTCATATTAACATATTTTCTTCAAACAGATTAGACCAAGTTTAGATGGCTCCAATAGGGTCTGCTCTATTTGCTTTTGACAGGATTCTACATTTCTACATATAAATAGTAATAATGAAACATGGAAGGCGGAATATTATAGCCTTTTAAAAAGTAAAGAAACGGAGCTATCAAACACAATTAGCAAACAGAGCAGACCCTGATCAAACGGCTCTTGTAGGAGCCGTCCGATCTGGGTCTACTCTGTTTGCAAATGCGTGAAAACACGTTTATATGAGGAAAAGGGTTATGGCAGGATCTGCTGTACCAGCGAGATCGAGGTTGGCCTAGGAGTAAGAGATTTAGATAAAACAGTATACCTCTTATCTACATTTGTAGCACTCGTACACTACAAACGGTGCAGACCCAGAGCAGTTGTGTCTGATCAGGATCTATACTATTTGACGCCCATTAAAATGTTTTGTCATCTACTGCTATAGACAGTGCAGACCATGATTGGTAATGATGTAATGGAAATACGGTGACTGATCTGGGTCTACACCTTTTACTATGTCTTTGTTCTCTTTTTAGCCTGTGACATGACTGTTGTGTATCAACCTTTTACAATAATTTTAATATACAGTAAAATCTCTCTAAACCGGACATTAAATTTAGTATAAAAATTGGCCTTGGTGACAGGTGGCAGCTTAATGCAGGGTGAAAGTCATGCAGAAAGCTCTAGGAGCTTTCTGTACGACTTTCAACCAGCATTAAGCAGCCACTTGTCTAAAATTTCTAAATATCTAAATTTCGGTTTAGAGGGGTTTTAATATACATGTACATGAATGTACTTAAACAAGTGTAATCCTTAGTGTAACATTAATATGTACATTGTGATTCTAGATGTATCCCATATCTCAAATGGATTTGTCTCTCCTCACGTGGTACCAAAGAGATGAAGTATTAAATTATGTTTATTTCTCTTCTCTTGTTCATTTAAAAAAATGGAAGATGAAGCCTCTGGGTCCAAGGTTATAAAGCTTCTGAGTCCTGAGATCATTCTCAAGTATCTGTTTGGTCAGATTCTGAGCAAGCTCAGAATTTGACCAATCAGATGCTTGAGAATGATCTCAGACTCAAGCAAAAAGCGTTATAACCTTGGAGCCTGAGCATTTAATCAGATGTACATGTTTTAACTCTTTGCATGCAAGCGGGGAAACCAATGTCTACCTATTCAAACAGTTTAGATCCAGATGGAATGCTACATAATGCATCATCTCATCAGGATCCAATCTGTTTAATACTTTGACCATATTTTTGCAAAGAAGCAGTCGACAGTTTGTTGCAGAAGAAATATTACTTTGCGTGCAAAAAGAGTTAATACAATTACATGTATAAATAGTTTATACTGATTGCAGATGTCCATGTTAAGGTTTCATCATGATTGTGACTAATTTGTTTTTAACATTCCTCTATTGCAGCATTAAACATTTTTTAAAAATATGTTTTATTTGTTATAAATTGTATCAGAGCTCCAGATGAGATGCTTAAATTAAAACATTTTTTAAAATAACTTCATTATTTCTCTACCAAACGCTATGTTGTGACCACTCTTAAGAATCGTCTCTTCGAGACGATTCCAAAGAGTGGTCACAACATAGGGTTTGGTGGAGAAATGACGATTTTAGAATTTGAGTATGCACCGTTATCTGTTGCTCTGTAGTATAGGCCTACTGTGGATTCATACCCTTTCAATGCTGGATTTTCAGTCAAATAGTCAACCATTGTGTATTGGAAGAGTCCATACAGTATGAAAGGGTAAACATTGTTCGATGAAAAAAGTGAAGACCCTGACTTGAGATCAGAGAACCGTCTGATTTGGGTCTACACTGTTTACTGTCTCTCAATAATTCTGCCAACTCCTCTTCTTTATTGTGCTATAGATAGGATGGTACTCGTCGAAAGTGTTAGTAAGTCTTGAATACTAATGCCTAAAAGGGGCTTGAATTCAATTTCAGAGGTTTAAAATGTTAGTGTTTTATAAGCAAAATAAAATAATGAACTGGATAAAAAAGACATTGGTCTTCATGCTAATTATAATTAGTACTAAATCTTCACCGCAGCATGCTCGGAGAGGTCGAGATATGTGCTGGTAGTCTGGCCTCGAGGTTATAAATCCTTTTGCTTGAGTCTGAGATATCATTCTTAAGCATCAGATCTGACCAATCAGATACTTGAGAATGATCTCAGACTCATACTCGGATGTTTTATAACCTTCGACCCTGTTCCAGAGAGTGATACTCTGTGTGAAGAAATTCGGCAGAATCTGGTATTTGCCTTAAGGAGAGGGAGTGCATATGTCTAGATGTCCCGACATGTGTGTGTTAGGCTGAAGGCTGACTGCAATTAAGTTGTGGTGCATTCTGTAAAACTTTATTTTACTTTAAAACGGTTATGGACTAGTCCATTCTGTATATTCAGCATTGAAAGGGTTACAGGCTATGTACAGCATGCATTTACTATTTTATTTATGTTTGATGTTTGAGAAGTTCAGAACTACCTTCCTGAACATGATACTTTCCTAGCATGAACATGGTATCTTCCCAATGAACAGAATAAACGAACCCTCCCATAGTTCCTCAGATGTAATGTAGTTTTTTCCCACCATCCCATCCTCCGACATCATGGATGGTCTGTTCTTTTGGTAAACTTTATTTCCCCAGGCAACAGGTAAAGCAGATTGGAAATCTTGAAATACAGTAGAACCTGTCTTAAGTGGCCATCAAAAAGGTCTGATTCTGAGTCTGTAAGAGAATTGGTATCTGAATGCAGATCAAAAGTAATGCAGAAAGCTTCTATAGGAGCTTTTTGCATTAATTGTTACCTGCATTAAGTAACTACCTGCTTTTTAAGACTCCTAAGTTCAATAAATGAACGGCCACTTCGAATAGGTTTACTGTAGACACATTTCCTACATTATCGCCCCCCCCCCCCCGAGTAACACGGTCGTAAAATCATAACGCGGTTGCTCACACATAATTCTACTTAAACCCTTTACCTGAAAGAGACGCATTTTCATGCCCTTTCAAACAGGGGACCCATATCAAACGATTCCTGTATGGGTCGTCTGATCAGGATCTGCTGTTTTCTTTTGAACTACATGTATTTTCATAAAAAAAATAATGTTATATTCAGTCATTTTTTTCACCCGCTCCTACTAGAGGATACGTTTTAGATTTCCCCTACTTTATCCGTTCGTCCGCCAATTTAGATTTCCCATGGCCTGTGTGTGCCCACTATTTAGACCCCCCACTCGTCTGTCCGTCCGCCTGTTTTGTTTCCTGTTTTACTCCAAAGGTATTTGGTTTAGAATCATATAACTTTACCCCTTTACTTCATGATCTTTCATGTAAGAATTAGATAATAGTAGAACGTGTCTTAAGTGCCAACATCAAAAAGAGGTCTAATTATGGGTCTGTAAGGCAGGTGGTACATGTAGCTTGATGCAGGTCAAAGGTAATGCAAAAAGCTCATACAGGAGCTTTATTTATTATACCCCCCTTTTGAAAAAAATGGGGGTATATTGCTTTGCACATGTCGGTCGGTCGGTCGGTCGGTCGGTAGATCGATGGTTTCCGAATGATAACTAATAAACGACTTGGCCTAGAATCTTCAAACTTGCTGTGGTGGTTGGTCATAACAAGTAGATGATCCCTATTGTTTTTGAGGTCACTAGGTCAAAGGTCAAGGTCACCATGACCTTAAATGGTGAAATAGTTTCCGATCAATAACTGCTCAAGGGTTTGGCTTGGGATCTTCAAACTTGCTGTGGTGGTTGGTCATGACCACTAGATGACCCCTATTGATTTTAAGGTCACTAGGTCAAAGGTCAAGGTCACCATGTCCTGAAATGGTTAAATGGTTTCCGATCAATAACTGCTCAAGGATTTAGCTTAGAATCTTCAAACTTGCTGTGGTAGTTGGTCATGACCACTGGATGACCCCTATTGATTTTGAGGTCACTAGGTCAAAGGTCAAGGTCACCATGACCTTAACTGGTAAAATGGTTTCTGATCGATAACTGCTCAAGGGTTTGGCTTAGGACCTTCAAATTTGCTGTGGTTGTTGGTAATGACCACTAGATGACCACTATTGTTTTTTAGGTCACTAGGTCAAAGGCCAAGGTCACCATGCTCTTAACTGGTGAAATGGTTTGCAATCAATAACTGCTCAATGGTTTGGCTTAGAATCTTCAATATTGCTGCGGTAGTTGGTCATGACAAATGGATGACCCCTATTGTATTTGAGGTCACTAGGTCAAAGGTCAAGGTCACATGACCTTAACTTGTAAAATGGTTTCTGATCAATAACTGCTCAAGAGTTTGGCTTAGGACCTTCAAATTTGCTTAGGTGGTTGTTCATGATAACTGGATGACCCCTGTTGTGTTTTAGGTCACTAGGTCAAAGGTCAAGGTCACCATGACATTAACTGGTGAAATGGTTTGCGATCAATAACTGCTCAAGGGTTTGGCTTAGGATCTTCAAACTTGCTGTGGTGGTTGGTCATGACCAATAGATAACCCCTATAATTTTTTAGGTCACTAGGTCAAAGGTCAAGGTCACCATGACTTTTACTGTTGAAATGTTTTGTGATCAATAACTGCTCAAGGGTTTGACTTAGAATCTTCAAACTTGCTGTGGTGGTTGGTCATAACAACTAGATGACCCCTTTTGATTTTGAGGTCACTAGATCAAAGATCAAGGTCATCATGACCTTAACTGATGAAATGGTTTCAAATTAATAACTGCTCAATGGTTTTGGTTGGGATCTTCAAACTTGCTGTGGTAGTTGGTCGTGACCACTAGATGACCCCTATAGTTGTTGAGGTCACTAGGTCAAAGGTCAAGGTCACCATGACCTTAATATGTGAAATGTTTTCAGATCAATAAATGATCAGTGGTTTGGCTTAGGATCTTTAAAGTTGCTGTGGTGATTAGTCATGACCGCTAGATGACCTCTATAGTTGAGGTCACTAGATCAAAGGTCAGGGGGTCTGGGGGGTATAAATGTTTCACAAACATCTCTTGTTAATTCTGCCATGCATTAAGCAACCATCTGCTCTTTAAAACTCCTATATTCAGTCTTAAGACAGGTTTTACTGTAATTTTATAATGGTATCTACGTAACTAGGCTCATACAGTAAAACCTCTCTATAACGGCCACTAAATTACATTAAGTAATTTGTATTAAAGGCAGGTAGCTGCTTAAAGCAAGGTGAAAGTAAAACAGAACGATCCTATAGGAGCGTTCTGTTTTACTTTCACATTGCTTTAAGCAGACACCTGCCCTAAATACCAACTAAACACAATTTAGTGGCCGTTATAGAGAGGTTTTTACTGTATATAACTATATTATTTCATAAGCAAACAGAATAGAATCTGGGTCTACTCTGTTTGCAAAGGCGTTAATGGAATGAAGGATTATAGAACGGTTGGCAGTATGGGAGCATGGGCACCTGAATTATAGTTATTCTCTGCACCTAGTGACACTGATTTTAGACATGCCTAATATTATGTCAGTAAGCCCATCGAGACGTATGTTGCTAAACGCCAGTGAGACACTGATAAACCACATAAAGACATGCTAAAGAGGTCAGTAAGCCCGTTGAGACGCACTGTCGAATGCCATTGAATGCCATTGAGAAACGCCAGAAAACATTCTAAAGGTCAGTCATCCAGAGAGTGTATATACCAGAGCACTTATGGCAGAATGAACAATGACAGAGTGCGAACAGAAACGAGAGAGAGAGAGAGAGAGAGACTCAGAAACGAGAGAGAGAGAGAGAGTTGACAGGTAAAATGTAATAATTTACATCCGCCTTAAATTTAGATATCAGAGCGGCATTTCAAATATTTGTGAAAGCAAAAAATGACATTTATGGACGCTTATACTTTTTTCTTATTTTATAATAATTAATTAAATGCATTAAATGTCAACTTCATTATTGAAGACCAAAGCCCACGCTCGACCTTAATCTTGACCTATATATTGCATTTTCAACAACTTGGACGACCCAGAGTATAGACGCCGAGTAAACTGGCATTTAACCAATATTCATGTAATAAATAATCACATCATGAATATTAATTAGAATAACTTTAAAAATGCACATGGAAACTTTTGCCAACGTTGAAACTGTACAATCAGATCTGTAATATTCCATAAGCAAACGGAGCAGACCCGGATCACACGACTCCTCTAGAAGCCGTCTGATCAGGGCCAACTCTGTTTGTAAAGGCGTAGAAAGGCGTATTTGATGGTAAACTGTTTAACACTTGACCGAATAAAATAATGCCTGTATGAATAATTATTAGCTGAATAGTTATAATGCCATTATGTGCAAGAGAAGTTTTGACCATGGTTCAAACTTTAGAATCAGCTCTACATTATTTCAGAAGCAAACATAGCAGACCCGGTACCGTCTGATCTGGGTCTATTCTGCTTACATGGGTGTTAAACGGAGTCTCTAGGAGGTAAATGGCTAATTCCAGGTTACTCGAGTTACTCGGTTCGCATCTGGATTCAAATTGTTTTACAAATGCCAATCAAGTAGCGCTTAGTTGGATAAGTATTAACCCTCGTTATGTTTTATATTCATGTAAGAAATAATGACATCATGAATATGTATTGGCTCAATTTCTATGGTGGCATATATACACATGATGTTTTGGCTCAGGCAGAAAGTATAGAGACATATCTATAATATACCGTAAGCAGACAGAGCAGACCCTGATCAGACGGCTCCATTAGGAGCCGTCTGATCTGAGTCTACTCTGTTTGAAAATGCGTGAAAAGGCGTGTGTATGAAGGAAAGGTTTAACCGATTTGGTGTAGGAGGGAACATGACTTACAACGAATGCATTTGCCCAAAAGAATCGAAATAGAAGATATGTTTTCAGACACAAATTATTTATAAAACAAAGAGATCAGGGGTATAGATTATACTGAGTAAGACACATATCAAGTATTTTACATAACTGTTTTATTGCTGCAACATTTGTCGTCTGCTTCAATTATCAACTTTTTCCGATTTTCAACTGGATGCAAACAATTTTACCGAGATAATCATGGACCTGCAGCATGCAAAATGTTATTTAGTTGGACTAGAGTCAAAATACAATATAACCTATCTATAACGGCCACTAAGTTACATTAAGTATTTTATGTTAAAGGCAGGTGGTTGCTTTAACACTTTACCGAATAAAATAATGACTGTATGAATAATTATTAGCTGAATAGTTATAATGCCATTATGTGCAAGAGAAGTTTTGACCATGGTTCAAACTTTAGAATCAGCTCTACATTATTTCAGAAGCAAACATAGCAGACCCGGTGATGTCTGATCTGGGTCTATTCTGTTTACATGGGTGTTAAACGGAGTCTCTAGGAGGTAAATGGCTAATTCCAGGTTACTCGAGGTACTCGGTTCGCATCTGGATTCAAATTGTTTACAATGCCAATCAATTAGCGCTTACTTGGATATGTGTTAACCCTCGTAATGTTTAATATTCATGTAAGAAATAATGACATCATGAATATTTATTGGCTCAATTTATATGGTGGCATATATACATATGATGTTTTGGCTCAGGCAGAAAGTATAGAGACATATCTATAATATACCGTAAGCAGACAGAGCAGACCCTGATCAGACGGCTCCATTAGGAGCCGTCTGATCTGAGTCTACTCTGTTTGAAAATGCGTGAAAAGGCGTGTGTATGAAGGAAAGGTTTAACCGATTTGGTGTAGGAGGGAACATGACTTACAACGAATGCATTTGCCCAAAAGAATCGAAATAGAAGATATGTTTTCAGACACAAATTATTTATAAAACAAAGAGATCAGGGGTATAGATTATACTGAGTAAGACACATATCAAGTATTTTACATAACTGTTTTATTGCTGCAACATTTGTCGTCTGCTTCAATTATCAACTTTTTCCGATTTTCAACTGGATGCAAACAATTTTACCGAGATAATCATGGACCTGCAGCATGCAAAATGTTATTTAGTTGGACTAGAGTCAAAATACAATATAACCTATCTATAACGGCCACTAAGTTACATTAAGTATTTTATGTTAAAGGCAGGTGGTTGCTTTAACACTTTACCGAATAAAATAATGACTGTATGAATAATTATTAGCTGAATAGTTATAATGCCATTATGTGCAAGAGAAGTTTTGACCATGGTTCAAACTTTAGAATCAGCTCTACATTATTTCAGAAGCAAACATAGCAGACCCGGTGATGTCTGATCTGGGTCTATTCTGTTTACATGGGTGTTAAACGGAGTCTCTAGGAGGTAAATGGCTAATTCCAGGTTACTCGAGGTACTCGGTTCGCATCTGGATTCAAATTGTTTACAATGCCAATCAATTAGCGCTTACTTGGATATGTGTTAACCCTCGTAATGTTTAATATTCATGTAAGAAATAATGACATCATGAATATTTATTGGCTCAATTTATATGGTGGCATATATACATATGATGTTTTGGCTCAGGCAGAAAGTATAGAGACATATCTATAATATACCATAAGCAGACAGAGCATACCCTGATCAGACGGCTCCATTAGGAGCCGTCTGATTTGAGTCTACTCTGCAAATGCGTGAAAAGGCGTGTGTATGAAGGAAAGGGTTAACCGATTTGGTGTAGGAGGGAACATGACTTACAAATTAACAATAAATCATTGTATATGGTGTAGGAGGGAAGACAGTCTATAAATCAACAATAGGTCACTGTATATGCTAATATTTAATAATTGAGACGTATATCTATCATTAAATACAATTGCTGTATCACTGAAAATGAATCATTAGCAAATCGCACCAAGTGTTGGTAATTTATTAACACTTCTGATCTGAACACTCGAATATAAGCGTCAGTATTGGTCTTTACCCTTTCTCTCATATACAGTAGAACCTGTCTTAAACGGCCATCAAAAAAAGGGATCTAATGATCTGTTAGGCAGGTGGTAGCTTAACCTTTAGCCTGCTGAGCAAATTATTTTTACAGAATTGCTCGCCTACTACATTATCAAAATTCAAGCTAAAATGAATTTGTCTACCAAAATGTAACCAGTATGTCAAACAGTTTGGATCCTGATGAGACGCCGAGTTACTCGGCGTTTCATCTGGATCCAAACTGTTTGCATAGATATTCACTCATCCGCCCATATCAGGCTAAAGGTTAATACAGGCTAAAAGTAATGAGGAAACACTTATAGGAGCTTTCTGTGTCACTTTTGCCCTGCATTAAGCAACAACGTGCTTTTTAAGAATCATATGTTAAATAAATCGTTGGCTGCTTAACCCTTCTCTTGTTGAATTTTAAAATACATTTCTCCTTCTTTACCCATGCCCCAAAAGTGTAGATCCAGATCAGAGGGCTCCTAGACAAACCCTCAAATTAGGATCTGCACTGTGTGTCTTTCAAAATCCCCTAGCAAGCTTCAACATTTCACATTGTGTGGACTATACAGTGAAACACTGATGGGATATTAAAATCTGAAAATTCAGCGTTGACATGTAGACAAAGATTAGAGAGCTGAATGAACCATCAGCAGGGTCTATACCGTTATCCCATTACCTCATAGGCTATTTTTAGATATAACCTCTTTGAATAAATCTACCGAAAAGGAGCATTAACTAGGGAAAAGGAAAAGTTTAGAATTTTGTAGTTTGAAACCATTGTGATAAATAGAGCATTTGCTCCTACAGGAGCAAATGCTCTATTTATCACAATGGTTTCACAAAGTGACTTTTACGGAGTCGTCAAAAGTTGTCACTATGAGGGAATGGGTTAACATCACACAGAAACTTCCGCTTCACATGTCTATAACAACTAAGCCCATTCCCTCCTAGACTACATGTACTTTTAGACCAACACTCTTTGAACAGAATGCATCTACTAGAAAAAAGGAATTTTTTGAATTGCATAGTTTGGAAACCATTGCGATAAATAGAGCATTTGCTCCATAGGAGTAGGTGCTCTATTTATCACTATGGTTTCAAAACATGTTTTTTTACAGAGGCGCCATTAAGCGACACGAGCACTTAGAAAATATATAGTTTAACTCTTTTTAACACCATGGTCGTATACATGTAGTTACCTTTGTAATCAGGGTGAATCGAGGCTTGACGCAGAATAACGAAGACGTTTTATCAGGGTCAAAACTTACTATATGACACCCATATCCTGTCTTTCTTTTTTTTAAAAAAAATTGAAAGTACAGTAAAACTTCGATTATTCGAACACTAAAATACATATTATTATCGATCTTTAAGACAGGTGGCAGCTTAATGCATGGTGAAAGTCATACAGAATGCTCCTCTAGGAGCTTTCTGCATGACTTTCACCATGTATTAAGCAGCCACCTGCCTAAAAGGGTCTAAATTCTTCTATACCGAACATTCGAATAACTGAGGTTTTACTGTACTTTTGAAACTGTAGCCGATGACATTCTTTTTACAGTTTTTACGTATTGTCGAAGGGGTTATAGAGTAAGACCAACCCAAGCTTACTAGACAACCCCGATTTTCAAGTTTTCATCGAGACTAATTTACTCACTGGTATGTCATTTCATAATCAATCTCTACTTCCATCGATCTAACGTGTGACACTTGACTTGGGCAATTTGCTATTTTTATTTATATTAAGTGTTAATGGAGACACATTATACATCCAACCTTTATCATGGTGGGCATTTCTTTGGTTCATTAACCCTTTACTCCATGACTATTCATGACCTGATGAATATTGATTAGATTTAGTCGCCATAATAGCACATGGGCACAGGAATTTGACAATTCCAGAGAGAAACTTTAGAATTATATCTATATTATATCATAAGCAAACAGAGAATACCCTGTAGAGGCCGTCTGATCTGGGCCTACCCTGTTTGCAAAGACATAGAAAGGCGTAGTTATAGAGAAAAATGTTAAAATGTAATATGCTGTTTTTTTTTATAGTTTAATACATGTACAAGAGAGACTCGCTAATTAACGTAACCACATAATTTGATAACACAGGAGTCTATAAAATCAAGTTGAAACTTAATCACGAGAACTGTAGTAAGCTCCACTGTAGAAAGCTCCCGCAGGAACGTTCTGCACAACTGGTTTCCCGCATTAAGCTAGCATCTGTTTTAACATCAAGAACCAGACTCGTTTTAGTGACATTTTACTGTTTATGCACTACAATAGTATGGCTACATACGGGTATAGGTATGTTTCATTGGTAATCGTTCTCCCATACTATGCTAAATTAGTTACATTCAACGCTGATGTTTTTAGGGTGGAATAGCCCATTAGTGTTTAACCATATAGCCCACCAAGAATGAAAGGTTTAAACTTGCTAGATTATTTGGAATGCAAAGCAGTGTAGATCCTGATCAGAAAGCTCCCTTAGGAGCCTTCTGATCTTGGTCTACACTGTTTGCAAATCACAGTGCCTCCGTGTCCCGCATTCAAAGAACTAAATTGAATAATTACGGTTAACCCTTTTCCTATTGTTTACTTTGCAAATAGAGTAGACCCAGATCATACGGCTCCTGTAGAACCATCTGATCTGGTTTTTCTGTTTAATAAATCATATAGTACTGATTCCACAGTTTCTGCTATGGTAAAAGATTTCTTTGTTCAAAAATGAGCTAATTATTTACGATGTGATTATCAGGAAAGTAGCGGAATCTGAAATGTAATGCACGTATGGCGTACGGAGTGGTTCATAACTCTCCAAAAGCGCATCATGCGCTTTCTAAACCGCATCATGCGCTTTACAAACCGCATCATGCGGTTTATAAACCGCATCATGCGCTTTACAAACCGCAAGATGCGCTTTCTAAACCGCATCATGCGCTTTATAAACCGCAAGATGCGCTTTTGGATAGTTATGAGCCTTTCGTACGCTATGTGCCGAACCGCGACGCCGAACCGCGACCCTTTAACCAATCAGAATTACCCTTACATAAAAAGGTAAGGTATAATCAATGAGCAACCGCGCATTCTTTGTGCATTGCGTCGACTTTGAGAATATCTTTCTCGCTGTATGTATTTGTAATATTAATTATGAACCTCAAACAACGGAACTATAATTGTTCTGATACTGATTTATGACTTAGATTTAGAAGTTATACGATATTGATCTAGATCCAGCCTCAAAATAACCGGAGTATCTAAAACAGAGTAGTGTTAGGTAACGTATAAGTAAAGATGTTGTATCTTTTTTATCTAGAGCATGTAATCTGTAGGTATTTCGTGGGATTTATTCTTTGTTTATTGCTTATTTTTTTTTGTTGTTGTTGTTTTTGATTGGTAAGTCGACCTTCGGTCCATCGAAGCTCCCAATCCAAAAGTAAAGTCATGTATATACCGGGGTGCGGAAGATCGAGGCAACGCACCGAACAGAAAAGATGCTCCATTTATTTCTATACATGTAGTTCTTTATTTAGATTTATTTCATATGAATCAATTCAAGCAATACTGTTTTACATCTGTATCAAATTAAAATAAAGTAAAGCACCTAGTTATAGTCTACACCGCTCAGCCGACTGTACAGCCGATAGTTATATTTTGTTACGCATATCACGAAGTAAATACTTCGTGCGCATATTTAGTGTTTTTGCTGTTTATTTTGACTAAACTATCCGGTTAGCTACATTTTTAAGAACGACTTTCCGGCTATTGCAGCGCAACTTCTTGGTTTAAATATATTTTATTACTGGAAAATGCAATTTTTTGTGGACTATCGAAGCGGCCAGCATTTACATCGCCTTTACATAGAACGGAATAGTGGATTGTTTTAATTCATTTTTGCCACGTCATTGACTAGATAGTTCTCAACGAATATGAATAAAGAGGCGACAACTACTTTATTCTATTTATGTAGTTCTGTCATTACAAAGTTTGGTCATTCCTCGAAATATTGAAGCATGATTTTTATAGCACATTGAAGCAAATACTGAAATGTTTTATCTAAACATGGGGCTGGAAAATAAATGAAGATAATGTAAATCATGAATTACCTTTGTGTGAGAGTGTCATATTCCAAATAGAATGGAGCACAAACTGCCTTTTACACACTCTGCCAGCTTTATGGCTTACCTGATTTCAAACCCATCAGTTCTAAGGCATTTCACTTACAAAGGGGATCAATTAAAACCTTCACAACTTTGTGGCAAACAGTTTGTAATGTAGAAAATTGAAAGAAACTGTGACAAACAATGCATTAACCCTCGAAAAAGGTGTTAAATGGCACTTGGTACTTCTGTATGTAGCTTGTGACCAGAAGGAATAGGTAGAAGGAACACAGACTGTATGTCCGTCCGTCCGTTCACGCGGATTGATAGTTATGTGACACTGAGAACATAATACCCTTTGTGATTTTTATTATGGCATAATTATCAACACTGAAATTCATGCCATGGTAGTAACTATTGAATCAGGTCTACAGTAAATCCCCTCTTCAGCGACCACCAACAATGGTGTAATTTGGGATTAAAGCAAGGCTCACACTCTGTCTCTCTCCCCTCTATCTCGATCTTTCTCTGTCCGTCTATCTCACTATGTCTCTTTGTCCCTGGCCCACTTACTCGCCATTCACCCTATGTTTCTAAGTTACCCTTCACTCTCTCTTTTCTGTCACTATCTTTCTCGCCTCTCTCTCTCTCTCTCTCTCTCTTTCCTCTCCTCTTTCTTTCTCCCATCTCTCTCTATCGCACTATCCCCAACCTACATGTACTTACCAACATTTCATTCGTCTATCAATCAGCCTACCATTCTTTCTCTATCTCCTCTTTCTTTCTATCCCGGTCATCCTCTCTATATCCTCGGCCAACCTTCCCATCAATCTATCAAACGATTGTCAATTATCTCCTCTCTCACTTTTTCTCTCTCTTTCTCCTCTCTTACTCTCCAGTTCTCTCTTCCGCTTTCCTCTCTGTGTCTCCCTGTCTGTGTCTATCTGTTTCTGTGTGTATTGAATCAAATATACAGTGATTTCCCTCTAAAGTTACCACCAAAACAAATGTAATTTTGGACTAAAGCAAGACGAGAGGTAGGCAGAAAGTTTCTGCAGGACCTTTCTGTATTCCTGTTTTTCTGGCATAAGCAACCATCTGTATTTAAAGAAGATTTATGTGGTCGCCTTAGACGGAGTTTAGTGTATAATATTCCATAAGTAAACGGAGCAGATTTTGATAAGACGATTCTTGTAAGTCCCCAGTCTATCATGGTTGTAATTGCGTTAAAAGCCATACGTATGTAGCAAATGGTTGTGGCAAAAGTAGCCCTAATTCAGAACTTGGTTATGCTAGAGTCTTACGTAGGTGCTTCCTGTTCTTTCGTTCTGGATTTTAAAAGAAGTATATATGTTTATTTATTACCTTTTTGTTTGCCAAACTCTTGGAGCATTTTCACGCGTTTGCAGACTAAACCGATGACAGACAAGCCCTGTAGGAGCTGTCTGATCGGGGTCTGTTAGCTGATGACTCAATATAGATATGGCTCTACAGTTTTTGTAATAATCACAAATACCACTGTTAATATGTCATTATAAACTTTCAACTAATCGATATTCATAAAGTCAATATTGCTTACCCTTTCTTCACATAAACGTATTTTCTCGCCTATACAAACAGAGCAGACCAAGATCAGACGTCTGAACAGGGTCTGCTGTGTTTGCTTATGCCTCTGCCTGCCTCTTTGTCTGTGTGTATGTCTGTGTGTCCATGTCTGTGTGTGTGTGTGTTTGTCTGTCTGACTGGCTGGCTGGCTGATTAGCTATCTGTCTCTCTGTCTGTCTCTGTCTCTCTCTCTGTCTCTCTCTGTCTCTGTTACCTAACGCTACTCTGTTTTAGGTACTCCGGTTATTTTGAGGCTGGATCTAGATCAACATCGTAAAGCTTCTAAATCTAATTCATAAATCAAGCCATTTTCTCTCTTTTCTGTTATTCGTTCTGTTTTTCTCTCGCTCTTTCCTTTCTCTTTCTACATCGTTGTGTGCGCACGTGTGTGTCTCTCTCCCGCTAACTCTCGGCCTCTCCCTTTTTTCATTTTTTATTTCTTCTCTCTAGTTATATCTCCCTCATCTATCGGTCGATAACTGTGTAACAGTCGTTCATGTGCAATATGGGGACGCGACAAGGGGACATAAGTAGTCTGACATTTTTTTAATCTCTTTAGCAATGACCTTTGTTCATATATACGTGAAAAATGCAACACTGGCATCTTTATATAACTAGTGAAATACCTGATATCCAATGTATACCTTTTGCCGATGACGTTGTGCTGATACAATTCACAAATTGATGCTATCTCAGATTCCTGTACTAATACGGGAATGGAAGTCAATTTAAACAGACATCATTGTATTTAGAAACAGCGGACCGCTACGATATTATGAACATTTGAAATTTAATAATACAACCATCCATACAACATCTGTCTGTAAATACACGGGTTTTCCTTTTACTCCTAAACTTCCATGGACAGCAGAGAAAAGAAATTTTCTGCACAAGCTAAATAGACAATTTACTCATTGAAGAATTATGAGAGACCTATATTAACTTTTGAATCCGAAATACGGAATTCAGTACTCAGCAACCATTGAGCAGGTGCAAAATCAGGTATGCAAACAGTTTCTTGGTGTAAACTATACGATTAACACTAGCACGACTCTTGGAGAATATGGTAGACTTTCAAAGTGTGTTATTTATCATACAAAGTGCATCAAATATTGGTGTGAACTCTTAAATATGCCAAGTCATAGATATTCAAAAACTCCTATAAAATGCTTAAGGCTCAAGATGACTTAGGTAGAGTAAACTTGGCGACAAAGGTAAAATAACTTTTGTTTACATATGGTTTTGGTTTTGCCTGGCTGTCGCAACAAATTGGTGATGTTAACTTGTGTGTTTTACAATTTAGAAGAAGGTTAGAAGACTGTATAACACAAAACTGGCATAATGATCAAATCCATTTTAAATCCTGAAACATATCTGTGCTTGAATATACATTTCAAATTAAACAAGAGGGTCAGAATGGCCCTGGCATCGCTCACCAGACAATCAGAGGAGAAGGTTTTCAAAGTTTTCACTGTTTCAAATGGAACAATTTATACAACTTTTATAGAGGAGCTGAACATGATGCTATGTGCCGAATATGAAAGCTGAGAATCTTCCAGTTTCAGGGGAGAAGATTTTTAGAGGAGAAGAGTTTTACTATATGTTTCAATAGAAAACAAGGAACCCGAGGGACGGGTCAATTTTGACCCAAGGGGCATAATTTATATAACTTTTGTAGAGGACCTGAACATGAATCTATGTGCCCAAGATGAAAGATGAGATTCCTGTAGATTCAGATGATAGGAGTTTCAAATTGTTGACGACGCACGCCGACGGACAACGGACATCGGGCGATCACAAAAGCTCACCCTGAGCACTTTGTGCTCTGGTGAGCTAAAAGAGTTTAGCCCGTTCTAGGTATTCAAGTCATAAACTAAACGTTGAAACTGGGAGACATCTAGGCAGCGACAGAGAGTACAGAACTTGTGTGTATGCTCTGTAAAGTAGTACCAAGGCAATCTTGGTCGAATATGAGCACCATGCTTTCTTTAAATGTTGTAGATATAATGATTTACGCCAGGATCTCTTATTTAGACGGTAAAATGGCAGCGTTAAGTTGGCTGTCACTCGCAGTTCGTTATTCAAAAAACGAACAGCGAAGTATTACGCAGTTCGTTATTCGCATGCGAATAACGAAATAGCTTGCAATTGGACTTACGAATAATGAAATGGTCATTTAAAGCTATAATTAGCAGTAATTATTATGTGTATTGTAGACATTGTAATTTTGCAGTTTGTCTGTCATTCGAGCAACGAAATAGTTCGCACTTCAATACCACAATACATTTAGACACTGTAAATACACATCATACTTTGATCAAATCTTATACAGTAGAACCCTTCTAGTGCGATCCCTTAATGAATAAACATGGGTGTCTTTTATAAGCAGGTGGTTGCTAAATGCAGGACGAAGGTAATGCAGAAAGCTACCCTAGGAGCTTTCTGCATTACATTTGTCCTGTTATTAAGCTATCACCTGCCTCTAATATATAGAATTATACCTCTTTTAGGTAGTTGCGTTAGAGGGGTGTGACTGAATATAAAATCCGGAGCCATTTTGCAAGTCGTCATTTGAATAACAAAATATTTCGCAGTTCAACCAGCTAATAACGAAACAGTCACAATAAGTTATAAACGCGTAGTGATGATGCTATTCTAGACACTGTAGACCCCAAAAAACTGCTAATATGCTAGAGTGCGAAAATCAGAACTATGGGGAATAACATGCATGCAGAGTGATGGACTTTAGTTACATCAATGGTCCTTCATGAGAGGAAGACAGACAGTGCAGACAGACAGATGGACGGACGGGCGGACGGACAGACAGACAAACAGACCAGACCGGACCGGACCGGACCGAACCGACCGGACCGGACCGGACCGGACAGACCAGACAGACATACAGACAGACAGACAGACAGAAAAGTGATCCCTAAGTGATACACTGCCTCTCGGCAAGTGACACAAAAACTAGTTCGCATTTTAAACTCCGAATAACGCAATGGTCAAAATAAGTAAAAAACGCGCAATGATGTTCTCAACACTGTAGAACCAAACCAATGCGGACGCAAAGCTTGCATATAAAATATGTTGCCATTATCCAGTTCCACATTCGAATAACGAAATATTTCGCATTTCGCCATTTGATTAACAAGAGTGTTCGGAGGAACACATGTGTCACCTGCTCGCAACTGACACAAAAACTGTTAATATGCTAGAGTGCGAAAATCAGAACAAAGGGGAAGAACTCAAAACGTATTGTATGCAGAGTGATGGACCTCAATTACATCAATGGTCCTTGATGAGAGGAAGACACATGTAAAATATGAAAGCTCTATAATGATTAGTTTAGAAATGACAGCCAAAAGAAAGTGTGACAGACAGTCAGACAGACAGTCAGTCAGAACAGACAGACAGACAGACAGACAGACAGACAGACAGACAGACAGACAGACAGACAGACAGACAGACAGACAGACAGACAGACAGACAGACAGACAGACAGACAGACAGACAGACAGACAGACAGACAGACAGACAGACAGACAGACAGACAGACAGACAGACAGACAGACAGACAGACAGACAGACAGACAGACAGACAGACAGACAGACGGACGGACGGACGGACGGACGGACGGACGGACGGACGGACGGACGGACAGACATACAGACAAACGACGGACGGACGGACGGACGGACGGACGGACGGACGGACGGACGGACAGACAGACAGACAGACAGACAGACAGACAGACAGACAGACAGACAGACAGACAGACAGACAGACAGACAGACAGACAGACAGACAGACAGACAGACAGACAGACAGACAGACAGACAGACAGACAGACAGACAGACAGACAGACAGACAGACAGACAGACAGACAGACAGACAGACAGACAGACAGACAGACAGACAGACAGACAGACAGACAGACAGACAGACAGACAGACAGACAGACACACAGACAGACAGACAGACAGACAGACAGACACACACACACACACACACACACACACACACACACACACACAGACAGACCAGACCAGACCAGACCAGACCAGACCAGACCAGACCACCGGACCGGACAGACCAGACAGACAGACAGACAGAAAAGTGATCCCTAAGTGAAGACACATGTAAAATATGAAAGCTCTATAATGATTAGTTTAGACATGACAGCCAAAAGAAAGTGTGACGGACGGAGAGACAGACAGACAGACCGACAGACGACGGTTTCTGTGAATAATGTAAACCAAAGATTGCGGACTAGGAACTTAATTGTTGTCACAGTAGATATGTAAGGTCATGCCCATTTGCAAATGCAAATCTTATACGCCTAATTTGCAATGTAGAAATATTTTGACCATATTTTTATATTTAGATAAAATCACTTGATAGTTGTAGGTAGGAGTATAATGCTATTTTACAGAAAATGTAAAATAAATGGAAATACAGTTAAATAAAACCCACCCCAGCATACCGGCACTTGTGACTCCGGAAAATTCGACTTAAGACAGGAAGATCTCTTCGAGTATGTGTTTGTTTGCACTATATTTCCATTTTCACAAAAGCAATTTCGGTTGCCGACACTGGCAGTCAATTTCGGCAAACGTGTTTAACCCTTTCGCTATTCAATATTCATGTAAGAAATAATGACATCATTGATATTCATTTTCTGAATATTTTTTTTTTAAAAAAGAAGCTTTTCTGTGATAAAAACTAGTAGTGCCATGTCTATATCCTGTCAAAATCAAACGGAGCAGACCCTGGTCATAGTAGCCGTCTGATCTGGGTCTATTCTGTTTGCAAATGTGTGAAAAGGCGTGTACGAACTCGTATATGAAGGAAAGGGTTAACAGTATATTTGCCACTCGATTGACCGGCACCTTCAGAGCATGTAGGCACGCTCGAAGCCTATGCCCGCTGGTATACTCGTATGTGTAACATATTTGGCCCATTTCGTTATTCGGACGCAGAGCTGCGATGTATATAGTTATTCAAATAATAAACTGCGAAATGGCTCTATAATTAATATATATAAAGCATTGATTCAACTATGAGATAGGTCAAGTGTGACTAAAATATCATCATTGCGCATTTATAACTACTTCGCAGTTTAAACTCCGGAAAACGACATAGTCAACTATGTCGTTTTCCGGAGTTTAAACTGCGAAATAGTTTGTTATTAGAATAACGAACTGCGAAATGGGTCCAGCATTAATATATTAATCTTTGAATCCACTATGACTGGGGTCTACACTGTCTGAAATATCATAAATGAACACGTATTACATATTTTGAACACTTCGTTATTCGGAGGTTGAAATGCAAAATATTTCGTTATTCGAATAGCAAACTTCGAAATGGCCCCCGAATTAATATACATGTATACCTCTTTGAATCCACTATGACTGGGGTCTAGTGTCTCTAAAATATCAATATTGCGCATTTATAACTTATTTTGGCCATTTCGTTATTCGAGTAACAAACTGCGAAATGGCTCCGGATTTCTAATGCGAACACTTAATAAACAGCCACTGGCGTCGTTTAAAGCAGGTGGTTGCTTAATGCAGGACGAACGTTATGCAGAAAGCTCCTATAGGAGCTTTCTGTATAACTTTCGTCCTGTATTAAGCAACCACCTGCCTCTGCCGCCCAGAATTATGCCCATTTTTGGTGGCCGCATTAGCGGGGTTTTACTGTATTATATCTAATCATTGATTCCTAAATGACTTGGGTCTAGTGTGTCTAAAATATCACCATTGCGCATTTATAACTTATTTTGGCCATTTCATTATTCCGAGGTTGAACTGCGAAATATTTCGTTATTCGAATAACGAAATGCGAAATGGCTCCGGATTTAATATATATTATATCTAATCATTGGTTCCTAAATGACTTGGGTCTAGTGTGTCTAAAATATCACCATTGCGCATTCATAACTTATTTTGGCCATTTCGTTATTCCGAGGTTGAACTGCGAAATATTTCGTTATTCGAATAACGAAATGCGAAATGGCTCCGGATTTAATATATATTATATCTAATCATTGATTCCTAAATGACTTGGGTCTAGTGTGTCTAAAATATCACCATTGCGCATTTATAACTCATTTTGGCCATTTCGTTATTCCGAGGTTGAACTGCGAAATATTTCGTTATTCGAATAACGAAATGCGAAATGGCTCCGGATTTAATATATATTATATCTAATTATTGATTCCTAAATGACTTGGGTCTAGTGTGTCTAAAATATCACCATTGCGCATTCATAACTTATTTTGGCCATTTCGTTATTCCGAGGTTGAACTGCGAAATATTTCGTTATTCGAATAACGAACTGCGAAATGGCTCCGGATTTAATATATATTACATGTATATCTAATCATTGATTCCTAAATAACTTGGGTCTAGTGTGTCTAAAATATCACCATTGCGCATTTATAACTTATTTTGGCCATTTCGTTATTCCGAGGTTGAACTGCGAAATATTTCGTTATTCGAATAACGAAATGCGAAATGTCTCCAGATTTAATATATATTATATCTAATCATTGATTCCATTATGACTTGGGTCTAGTGTGTCTAAAATATCACCATTGCGCATTCATAACTTATGTTTGTCATTTCGTTATTCCGATGTTGAACTGCGAAATATTTCGTTATTCGAATAACGAACTGCGAAATGGCTCCGGATTTGATATATATTATATCTAATCATTGATTCCAATATGACTTGGGTCTAGTGTGTCTTAAATATCACCATTGCGCATTTATACATTATTTTGGCCATTTCGTTATTCCGAGGTTGAACTGCAAACTATTTCCGTTATTCGAATAACGAACTGCGAAGTGGCGCCGGATTTTATATATAAATCAATGATTCCAATATGACTTGGGTCAAAAATGTGTATTGTGTCTAAAATATCAATCTTGCGCATTTATAACTTATTTCGGCCATTTCGTTTTTCGGAGGTTGAACAGCGAAATATTTCGTTATTCGAATAACGAACTGCGAAATGGCTCCGGAATTAATATATTATCATTGATTCCATTATGACTTGGGTCTAGTGTGTCTAAAATATCATCAGTGCGTATTTATAACTTATTTGGTGTCTAGTGCGTATTGCATGGCTTTCATATGTTGTCTTTATTATGGTTTGCCACGCTATGTACACTTTTTACCGAAATAAATCTATCTATACATTACGCATTTCTAACTTATTTTTGCCCTTTCGTTATTCGGAGGTTGAACTCAAAATGTTTCGTTATTCGAATAACAGACTGCGAAATTGCTCCGAATATTTCATATAAACTTTGAATCCACACTGATTCGGGTCTACAATGTATATAATGTCTGCTCGTTTATAACTTATTTTCACCCTTTCGTTATTCGAAGGTTGAACTGCGATTCCGGTCGTTATTCGACTAACAACTTGAGAAAAATTTCGTTATTCGAATTGCGAAATTGCCACAGAGTTTATATATCAGCTTTGAATACACACTAATTTGGGTCTACAGTATGTAAAATATCATCACATTTACAACTTATTCTTACCGTTTCGTTATTCGGACGTTGAACTGTGAACTAGGTCGTTATTCAAATGGCGACTTGCAAAATGGCTCCGGATGTTATATATAAGCTTTGATTCACATATAATTTAGGTCTTCACAAACTGCAAACTTGCCAGACTTTTATATGTGCTCACGATAATTCGGTTCTACTTATCTAGAATATTATAATTACAGTAAACCCTTTCTAATGCGAACACAAAAAATGGGCATAATTCTGTCTGGAAGAGGCAGGTGGTAGCTATAGGAGCTTTTAGCATAACTATCGTCCTGCATAAAGCAACCGCCTGCTTATAAAGACAGCTATTGTTTACATATAAAATTCTGACCCCTCATATAACAAAGTGACCCCGTAGTAGATCGACCGGGGATCAATTTACTATATAGTACTATGACCCCGGCCATAGTACTATAATCGTCTCTCTGTCCACGTCTCTCTGTCCATGTTTGTGTGTGTGAGAGAGAGATATATATAGAAATAGAGAGAGAGGGGGGTAAGAGAAAGAGAGGGTGCGAGGGAGGAGAGGATGTGAGGGAGGAGGGTGTGTGTGTGAGAGAGAGAGAGAGAGGGAGAGGAAGAGGAGAGAGAGGACGGACGGACAGACAGACAGACAGACAGGCAGGCAGGCAGAGGATGGGGTGTGAGGGAGGAGAGGAGATGGTGACCGTGACAGAGAGAGAGAGAGAGAGAGAGAGAGAGAGAGAGAGAGAGAGAGAGAGGGCGAACGGACGGTCGGACAGGCAGGCAGAGGATGGGATGAAGGAGGAGATTGGGGGTTGGAGGGAAGCGAGAGAGACAAAGACAGATAGACAACATAGAGGGTCAGGGCTGGATTTCATGCGAATTTGTTTCAGGTAAATAATCATATTCTAACCCTTATCGTGCTGGAAAATACTGCCCACATTCTGAAAAGTTGCATTTGTAGCGTTTGACATTGGTGCCTGAGTGTCGAACAGCTGAGAAACCTGGTGAGATATCGAGTAAATTCGGTGTCTCATCGAAATCCAAACAATTTGCAAATACGAGTCTGATCGCGCTGATAAGGGTCAATACATTATTGTAAATGGCTTCCTGTTGAGATTAAGACCGGTGGCCCGCTGTTTTCTTATCTGGGGACTTACCGCCGTGATATATGGTATTGTTTAGATGTGTCAGTTACAGTCCACTGACTGATTGACCAATAAACTATTAGGGAGGTGACCTGACTTATGGTCATTTTTAATTGGACATCTTTGAATATAGAGGCATACCTTCAGTCTCGAGAAAGAAAAGCAGTAGCTTTTCCGTAGACATTTTTAAACTGATTTGATTGCCACACAGGGTTAAATATAACTGATTCGCAATACATGGGTAATTTTTTGAAAAGTCGAACGACGGTCATCTTCCTTATTAATCTTTTGTCTGTGGGTACAAGTCATTGCCTGTAAACACAACTCGAAGTAAAAACTGCGTGTAATGTTTTAGGCATATAAATCCATAGATTTTGAGAATTTATCTTTAACCCTTTTCCTATTTAGTATTCCTGCAAGAGAGAATGACCGCATAAATATTTATCAACACAATTTTTATTTTGTAAACTTTTCAACCGATTTTATTTTGCCTTGATAAAAACGGTTTGGTTTCTAAATCATACCAAACGCAAACAGAGCAGACCCTGATCAGAAGTTCATGTTTGCACCATCAGATCTGGGTATATACTTTAATTCCCTTTATTCCCATAACTATGCCTTTCTACGCCTTTGCAAACAGTGTAGATCCATATCAGATGGGGTCACTTTACTTCGTTACACCGACAAGTCGTCTGTTTACAGCTTACCAGCATACCAAACATAAACAGCAGAAAACACTACGTTTACGTAACAGAATAAATTTCATTTAGTACAGATGCAAAACAATAATTTTACAATTAATTCACATATAAATTAATATAAATTGAATACTATAGCAAAAAATACAGCAACTTTACTTTTCGAAGCGTTGCCTCGATCGTCCGCCCGCCGATATTTACACATGTACACTGCCGACCCAGTACTTTTAAAATATATGTACATGTAACGGGATCCTTTTTTGGTTGTAGAGATCTAAACTATTTCTTATAGAATTGATCCACATAGAATTACATTTTCATTGAACAAAAACGTCCATAATGTTTTCATTAATTTTTTATCAACGTATCTGTTCTGTAATAGGCCCCTACCGCCAGGTAATTTAATTAGCCCATATCTAGATAATACAATTGTAACAACAGTTCTGATTGGCTGAGAGAAATCATGATATAGCCCGAACCGTGATCAATAAAGTGCCAGAACCGATGAGCTGAACCGCAAGATGCGCTTTGAAATGCTGTGACCATCGCGTACGAAAGGTCCAAAACTATTAAACCGCATCATGCGGTTTAGAAAGCGCATGATGCGGTTTAGAAAGCGCATGATGCGGTTTAGAAAGCGCATCATGCTGTTTATAAACCGCATGATGCGGTTTGTAAAGCGCATGATGCGGTTTAGAAAGCGCATGATGCGCTTTTGGAAAGTTATGAACCGTTTCGTACGCCATATTATGCACGCATCGTTGCTATAGGGTCCGTGACCACACGGAATACCTCGGCTATTTCTATCGAAACTCTGACGGAAATCGGCGAGTAGTTACGATTGGGTCTCTGACATGCTCTGTGTAATTTTGAAACCACTGTGATAAATAGAGCATTTGCTTCTGCAGGAACAAATGCTCAGTTTATCACAATAGTTTCAAAAAATGAATTTTACAGAGGCATCAGTATGAGGGGATGGGTCAAAGCGTACACGGCAAGACAGACCATTATCAAAGTCTACTCCCTTAGCCTTCGAGTTTTGTTCCTTTTTGGTCACACAATTTTTTTTTACCTTTCAGAATGATGTTATGCACGTGCATTAGTGCGTATCGCTAGCTACGTCCCAAAAATTTCTTACGTGGATATTAAATTATTTATTAGGTGAAATATTGAACAGCGCCATAAAACATGAACAGAACAGAACAGATAATTTATTAAAGACTTGTACATAGTACATCGTCATAATATACATACAGAATATCAAAACATTTTGATTGCCAAAAAAACCAACACGCAATCTTCGAACTTGGCTTTATTCTTTGTATCGATAGGAGAGTAAATAGTATAGATAAATAACATTTTTGTTTAATATGTGCATAGAAGAAACTGACTTGAACCTGTTCAGTATTAAATCGATATATTATTAAGATGTTTATTTCTTTTGTCTGTTGCACACTTTAAATATAATGCTAATTTATACAAGATATCTTTATTTGCAGTTTTCATTCAACCGTTAAATTTAAAAACATATGGTCTTTCATAATAACATCTTTGTAGATATTGTTCTCTTACTTCTTTATAGAGAGGACAAAAACAAATAAAATGATATGTGTCTTCAAGATCATGCATATTACAACATAAACAATATCTTTCATCTCGTGGTATTTGTACTCTTCCGATTCTACCGGTATGGATTCTTAAAGAATGTGCAGACAATCTATAGCGTGATATAAATAAACGTAAATCATACGGAAGTTTATCTAAATATACTTTGTATATAAAATGTTCTTTGAAATGTTTATATTCGTCTAATACAGGACTTCGCTCAATAGCCGCTGACCACTCTTGGATAAAACAGTCGACAACTCGTTGCCTAAAAACTAAGTGAAATTTTGACACATTAATAATATCCACATTTTCAAATACGTTGGAGAAGCCGTAATCATCTAATAACTTTTTAACATTTGAAACCCAGTTTTTATAGCCTAATTGACAATCCTCCAACCCCAGTTCATACAGTTTCTTTAAAATTATATTTTCAGATTTACAAACTTTACACCAATACCTAATAATTCTACACTAACGGGTAATATATAATGGATATCTCGCTAATTCGCCATATACACCAACAGAACAACAAGTTGTACGTACATTAAGAAGACGCTTACAAAACTTTTGATGTATTCTCTCTAATTCTTTCGACTTTGTATACCCCCACATTTCAGAGGAGTAATTTAAAATCGATCCAACAAATAGATCAAATAACTGGCATAAAACTTTTGGTTTAAGTGGGACTGTTTTACAATTAATAAATAGCGTAGTCAACGCTCTGACTGCTTTACCTATAAGGTGTTCATTATTCATGCCAAAGCTTCCAGTATAGCTAAACACTGTGCCTAAGTAATTAAAATTATCAACTATCTCAATCTCCCTTCCATCATATACCCAACTTTCGTTTTGCAGAACCCCATCCCTTTTACGAAAAACCATAACCTTTGATTTCTCAGCATTAACTTCCAGACCCCATTCTGTACAATAAGAGCGTAATAAATTCAAACTGTCTTGTAAATCTTTTGGCGAATTACCTACCAGGGCCATATCATCTGCAAATAAAAAAATAAGATAAGAACAGTCTCATTTATAGTAAGCCCCGAGTTAATATTTTGTTGGATGTCTTGATACTATTTTCGTTAAGCGTGACGTGACTGACATTTGCAAGATTCTAGGACATTTGCCCCCGGACACTTGCCCCCGGACCTTTGGCCCCCTATTTGGGCATGGGCGGACATTTGCCCCCCGGTGTTTTAGCTTGGGCGGACATTTGCCCCCCCCCCCCGTGACATATGCCCCTGTTTGACTTGGGCGGACATTTGCCCCCCTAGTGGTTTGACTTGGGCGGACATTTGCCCCCCTGAGTCTTGCCACCACATGTATTGTGTTATTCGATCTCAGAAAACCCAGAGACTTCCATTCAGTTTCATTAGAAATTGCTCTAATACAGAAATGTAGCTATTTTAAATAATTGCTTAGATCTAAGTTAAGTAAATTACTTTTTTGTTGTTAAATCAGTAATTTTGTATTCAAATAACAAACAGATGTATACTTATCACCTCCAGATCTAGATCTTGTTTTATTTATTGTTAAAAATTGCGTCGTGTGAATCAAACAAATATTTATCATAAAAGCTAAGCCGACACTTGACAGTAAATGAATTGCGTAAGTGTTGAATTTTCCACTGCCTTTGGGCTAGTCAAACCCCTAATCCAATTAACACTTGTTGTGTTTTTAACACATAACAACATAATGACAATAAGTGAAAGGTCACGTTCTGCTGCATACACCTTTGTGTGTTAAAACAATAAATATGGCTGTCAGTGTTTTCAGAAAATGAAAGGTCACCGTTTTCAGAAATTGAAAGGTCACATTTGATGTCGCAGAATCATTTGATTTGGAACACACCCTTTTCTGCACTAATATAACCTCTGTGTTTACAATTTTTGCAAATGGCTGCCGAATTAAACACTGAGGATATTTACACGCATCAAGTCATTGCAAAAAAGATAAATAGAGGCCTCGATTAAACTCGTTTGTAAAAGCTTGGGAAACCCCATGCATGATTAGTTGCTATTTGAAGGTAATTTTTATATATAAACACTTTGTTGTTTTAAATGCCCAACTTCCTGTAAAATGTTTTAGGGATTCTGATGATGCAAAAAATGACCAAAGGTCCGTCCTCGAGAAAATTAACAGGCGGGCAAATGTCCGCCCAAGCTAAACCGTTAGGGGGGGGCAAATGTCCGCCCAAGTCAAACAGGGGGGAAGTGTCAGGGGGGGGGGGCAAATGTCCGTCCAGGCTAAAACACCAGGGGGGGGGGGGGGCAAATGTCCGACCATGCCAAAATAGGGGGCAAAGGTCCGGGGGCAAATGTCCGTAAACCCATTTGCAAACATACTGGATCAAGATAAGATACCATGTTACGCGGCGTCTGATCAGGATCCAAACTGTTTGACAATCGGTTAGCAGTGTCCCGTAAGCTTGAATGAATCGTCAGTAAAACTTGAAACAGATCAAAGTTTGAGCAGAGAAAAATATTCTGCAGAATGAAAAGGGTTAACATGTCAGTCTGACCTTGGACTGTGTCACTTCGTGATTAGTCAGATTTGTCAAATAATTTATCAAAATACGAGTTTTTAACCCATCCCCCATAGTCTAATAATTAGACCCGATCTCCTTAAAAAGAAATATTATGAAAAGGTGCATTTCCTAGAAAAAAGGAAAATTTTAGAATTGCGTAGTTTTGAAACCATTGTGTTGAATAGAGAGCTTCATAGGAGCAAATGCTCTATTTATCAAAATGGTTCCAAACAGTCAACTTTACAGATGCGGCCAAGGGAGCGAATGGGCCAAAAGCAGATGATTGGCCATTGCAGGACACACGGAATTACAGAAATCTCTTATAGGAGGCTTCTGTCATAATTGTTATTTCCGCTGCCAAGTAGGCCTAATGTCGTCTGCAATATTTGTCTTTTGTTTTGTTTACCATTTCTTTCATTTTCTTCCTAATATAATAACAGTACCAAACACTTCGGGTCCTGATGAGTGATGAGACGCCGAGTAACTTGACCTCTCATCTCGACCCAAACTGTTTGCATAGGTAATCACACATTTATAAAGATTTTGGTTTCAGATCTTATGATAAACTTTATAACAGTTGTGTTGTTCCGATCTTAGACTATTGCTCGGGTGTATGGGGTTTTAAGCAATTTCAATCCACAGACAACATACAGCACAGGGCAATCCGTTATTTCTTCGGTGTACATCGGTTCGCGCCAGTTGCAGCTATTTCCGGTGACATAGGGTGGTTACCTTGTCGGTATCGACGATGGTTGAATATGGTGCGTTATTGGAACCGGCTAAATTGTATTGACAATGATAGACTTACATACAATATTTTTGAAACAGACTATAGAATGTGTAATAGTAATTGGAGCAGTGAGATGAAAACAATTATGTATACACTTGGATTAAGGGACAATTTCGATAATAAAGCCACAGTAGATTTACAGTTGGCCAGAGAAAGACTTATGAATCATTATAAAAATGAATGGGTTACAAAAGTTCAAAGTTCACCCAAATTAAGAACTTAAACACACTTTAAAAGTGACTTCAAAGAAGAACACTATGTGACACTAAACCTAAACAAAAGTGAACGGTCTGTAATGGCACAGTTCAGGTGTGGCATTTTACCTCAACGTATAGAGACCGACAGGTACATTAACGAACCAGTGACTGATAGAATTTGCACTTTGTGCAACTCAAATGATATTGAGACTGAAACTCATTTTCTGTTAGTTTGTAATAGGTATGACGTAATGCGCCAAGACATTTTTAATGGTCTGTTTACTGACATTGTGTTCACAACCAAAACGTGTCTGGAAAAATTAAGCTTTCTTTTAAATGAACAGACAAGAAAGACTGCCAAGTTTCTTGTAAAGGCATTTCTTCTTAGGCGCAGATTTATCTATGCCACGTAACATGGATGACGCCACTAACAGTATCTATGTGCATATAATTGACATCCATAATATTTGATCTTTTCATATAAGCTATGATATATCTATGTTAATATGTTTAAAGTTACATTTTTTTGGAAGGTGACATATAGGCCCATGGGGCCGGGTGTTTATGTATTTGTATACATGTATATGTTTGTACATATAAGAATATGATGTAACACAAATTGTAGTACAGCTCGGTTGTTAGGCTATAGAGAACGTTTGTAGAATGGTTGAAGAACTGTAGAATGTGGAGTTGGTAGATGGATAACTGCTCCGATAGTATTTTATATGTTTATTATGTATCCTGGTATTCCAGTTTGTAATATATAACAGTGGCAATCCACAGACAGTAAAATAACAAGTCTAAATGTAAAACGTAACTATATGAAAGCAAAGTAATTTAGTCAGGATATCCCGAGTACTAGAAATCTAGCATGGTCTAAACACGTGTGTCTTTGTCTAACTCTACACTGTAACTCCCTGAGAAAGGGGGCCGAAGGGATTTAGTACATCACGTGACTTTTGACAGGTAAATTGTACACAACGCTTATCGCGTCTTAATTGGATTAAATCTTGGGTAATAGCTATCACCAGGCAGGCGGTATGTGTTGACAGTTATTACACTAGATAAATGATCTGGAGAAGAACTATAAATATGAATTTATGAAGTGTATGAATTTACCGATGTAATATATCCCCACATCCCGGAAAAGATTGCGTCCTCGTAATCTAAATTTTGAGGAACATCATAAACAAATTTCATGATATTGATATTTTAACAAGAATTTTAGCAAAATGAAATATAATGCAGACTACTTAAATGTTCAAGGGATAAACGATATGTAGAATGTATTAGTTACGTATTCTTTCCATAGAATGATCACATTGCAATTCAAAATGAGTAAGACCGATTTGTGGGTCTCTTATAAAGGAAATGAAATAATTAATATAACAGAAACCGAAATCGCGTTCCTGAACGTTATATGAAAATTGGAGAACAATGTCCCGATTGTATGTGAAACATGAATTGCAAATGTAAATAGTTCTTATTGAAGCAGAATACATAGCTAAGTATAAATGAATGAAGTAAAGGATATCAATGAATTGCGCACCGACCAGTTGCTAAGTACTCAGGACAATATATACATGTTGCTAACGATATTAGTCAAGTGGTATTAATTAGTATGCAATTTGTGTATGCATATCAGCGGATTTGTAAACGACTGGAGATTATTACATAATTTATCAGAAAACCAGGATAACGCCACGTGCTTTGCGCCGTAGGTTTCCAAGTGTCGTAATTCTTAAAATACCTAGCTGCCAGTGTTCGGCATCTTTATGACTTTACGCCATATCGATTGCTAAACAAAACAGACCGATACGCTAGTGACAGATCTTGGGTAGTCAAGCAAAGCAAACAAAGAAATTAGGTTATGCATAATGCGATTAGCGCACTGGTCCAGTACAGATATATACTAAGTATAAGGAAACATGGAAATGCAAAAAACATGCATGTCACAAGTAGTCAAAATTGAACTTTAGGATATGTACCAATGACAAATGTTGAATACAGCTAAACAATGATACTTGTACCGATGCAAATGGTGTTATTTACATGTACTTAAAAGTTAAACTGGTTATATCTGGGTAACAAAAGTACAGCTGTCGTCATTCCCATCTAACGCCGATAATGATTTTAAAAACACAATGGCGAAGGTGCGAAAGTTTTGAATATACCTGTACGTGGTAAACTATTAATACTTTGCAAACCAAATGATACTAATAATGTCTCAAAAATGTAGAAATATTGTACCTTGTTAAACTATATATTCCCTTCGTAATTAACCGTAACGCAATTTCCAGAACAAAATCGACCAACACGCGGTTCAAATAATATAATGATCCCTGGAAGCACCGTCCGTATCTGGGATCTGGAAGCAATATTCCAAACAGTAAACAAGTGTAGGAGCAAATGTCCCGAAAAGTAAATGTGGAAATGCATATACGTACATTATTTGTTGAAGAGGAATAGATAATTGAACAAGTAACAAATTCCAACTACGGTTAAACTATATATTCCCTTTGTAAGTTAACCATTTTGCAATTTCAGGCAAATAAATGACCAGCACGCGGGCCATGTAATAAAGCATATAAAATCTATAACGGGAACCGAAACCGTTCCTGAACGTTATATGAAACGCGGGAGCAATGTCCCGTAAATGTAAACAAGTAATTGCAAATATAAATGTCCCTACGTGAAGTGGAATACATAAATTAAATTTTTGAATTAAAGTAACAACTATAAACTCAGGGAGCGCACTTGTCCCGTAGAGAAAGTAGAGAAGCAAACTTGCCTCAATCTGCAGAACAAGCATGGATGTAATAGAAAATTTCAATTCAGTATGCTGAATATTATTAAAGATGCTGATGAAAGTATTTACTTATGAAGATAAACCATACCTTTTTAAATACACAATGCATGTAAAGACAATTGCACTGGAACAACACATAGTATAAAATTAATAGTTCTACTGCATATTAAACACCAAACAACTGAATACTGTATATTAAAATTTAGAATGAAACGTAAAATGACTGAATTGAAGAATTCAAACATATTAAAAAAAGCTATAAGAATGAAGATGTATGTACCGTCCAAATGTAAAAGTAATAAGTATATAGTAAACGGGCAATGAAACTGGTTTTCAACATCCCACATGTAGCTGGCGACATTTTCACGTTATCGCCCGCGCCGATTTCGCCGACCACGATGAGGAAAGGTGTGAAAGTTATTATTGTTCGAATATCCACCGTACATGTAACCACGGTTTCGTTGACAACGAGTTTGAAGATCAGATGTTTCAGAACGGGCTTTTTCAAGTTCTCGTTCTAACATATCAGACATATCTTCAGCTTCACGTTGCTGACGAATACTTAAATCCAGTTGCACCTGTAAATTTTCATTTTCGAGTTCTTTCTCATGCAATTCACTTTCAATGTAACGAATAATTTCAAGAAGTCCGTCTTTTCTTGATTCTAACAATTTTATTTGATCTGTGAGTTCCGCGTTGATATCCTCTGTTGTTTGGGTTGACGTCGTAGCTGTAATTATCGGCACTGTAGCACGAGGTCTCTGGTGAAGTGAGCTGTTGGTGCCTAGCTTCAGTAGTTCATGAGTTTCCAGGCAGTTGAAAGGTAGGTTTTCTGCCGTTTTCCGGTGAATAAATGCCGTCATCCTGGCCCGATCACGTTTTAATTTTCTCTCCCGCTGTAACGACGGAGAAGAAAAATCTCTTATGCCGTGTAAGACGTGAGGCCGAATTTTACCGTTAAAATTCCGATGTCGCACTTTGGAGTAAGAAGGTTGTTCATAGAAATGTCCATTGAGTTGAATTGGATGTCCAAAGTAAAAATCCATGTGGTGATCCAGCATGTTGAAAATGGGGAAATTGAATATAGCTCGAACTTGTGTAGAATCCACTCGCTTTGTGAAAGTTCCGAGAAAGTGTACAGCACAAAATATATGTGAGTAATCCGGATTCTCAAACCAAATTGTAGTACAGCTCGGTTGTTAGGCTGTAGAGAACGTTTGTAGAATGGTTGAAGAACTGTAGAATGTGGAGTTGGTAGATGGATAACTGCTCCGATAGTATTTTATATGTTTATTATGTATCCTGGTATTCCAGTTTGTAATATATAACAGTGGCAATCCACAGACAGTAAAATAACAAGTCTAAATGTAAAACGTAACTATATGAAAGCAAAGTAATTTAGTCAGGATATCCCGAGTACTAGAAATCTAGCATGGTCTAAACACGTTTGTCTTTGTCGAACTCTACACTGTAACTCCCTGAGAAAGGGGGCCGAAGGGATTTAGTACATCACGTGACCTTTGACAGGTAAATTGTACACAACGCTTATCGCGTCTTAATTGGATTAAATCTTGGGTAATAGCTATCACCAGGCAGGCGGTATGTGTTGACAGTTATTACACTAGATAAATGATCTGGAAAAGAACTATAAATATGAATTTATGAAGTGTATGAATTTACCGATGTAATAATGTCACTATAATAAACAATTTACTTACTTACTTTACTTACTTAACCCTTTCGGCGCCAAATTTCTAATTGTCGTCTGCAATCCAAGTTTGTTAAATCATTCAGTAAAGTAAGGACATGAGATAAATGTATGCAAATTTCAAAGGAGTAAAGCACATACTGTATATAGAAATAAGGGACTGAGACAAATAGCGAAGTCCCTGATCTTCAAGGCGGCGTCTGATCTTGGACTGCACTATTTGTCGTGGTGCATTTATGCGACTGCGGCGGTGAAAGGGTTAACCATTAGCAGCGAATATTCATGTAAGAAATAACGACGTAATGAAGAGAAATAACGACGTCATGAATATTAATTAGATTCATTTTTATAGTGGCATGTGAACACAGGAAATGTTGGGCATGGCAGAAACTATAGAGTCATGTTTATATTATTTCATAAGCAAACAAAGCAGACCCTGATCAGGCGTCTGATCTGGGTCTACTCTGTTTGCAAAGTCATAGAAAGGTATACATATTTGTTATTTAGCTTATTTAGTAATTAGCTTATCAAACTCCAGAATTATACTTCTTTTAAGTGGTCGTATTAGACTTACATAGGGCGGTGTATGTAGTATGTGCCACGGTCAAGCATTCCCTTATTCGCAATATGTTTATAAGAATTCAACTATTATATATTCATGGTGTCATTATTTCTTACATGAATATTCATAGATAAAAGTTGTTACCGCATTTTTTTGGAAGAGTACTTGTACAAGATAATGTAGATACAACAGAACAAAGACTCTTTAACCCTCTCCTTCATATAAAATAGTTTTCACGCATTTGCAAACAGAGCAGACCAAGACCTATAAGGACCGTTTGATTACGACATGCCCTGTTTGCTAATGGAATTTGAAAGATCTGTCTCTTTACCTCATAAAATGGCTACAATGGTCTACCTTTCATGTTTCATTATACCTATTTTAACTAAATATTAGTTAAAACTATTAGTTATAACTAAATATTCAATAGTTATTGAACTTTGGAATAGATAAAGAACAGGGAAAGGGTTAACACAATGCATTAGCCCTTTGCTTATTGAAACAATAGTGTTACTGTATGCACAAACTCTGACCTGCTACAATACGGTTGAACACTATCTCGAGCTTCAAGGGACCATACAAATTACTTCCAGATAACTCTTTATACAGTAAATTCTCTCTACAACGGCCACTTAATTACATCAAGTATTTGTGTTAAAGCCAGGTGGTTGCTTAAAGCAATGTGATAGTAAAACAGAACGCTCCTATAGGAGCGTTCTGTTTTACTTTCACCTCGCTTTAAGCAGCCACCTGCCCTACATACCAACTAATTAACACAATTTAGTTGCCGTAATAGAGAGGTTTTACTGTATATACCTCTTTAGATCAGGGGCGTAGCTACCGATACGCACTTACGCACATGCGTAACATCAATCTGTAAGATGAAAACATTATTCTGGCCAAAATTGGAACAAAACTCGAAGGCTAATAGGTTCCTACAAACTGAAACAAATCAGCTTACGTGAATGGGATTATCCTTATCGGAAAAAGTGTCTAAGATAATCTTCATGTTGATAAGCTTTTGCATTACAGTAAAGGCGAGAAAACAGTCCTACAGTCCGCACAGAAAATGGCACGACACCAATACGACAGTGCAGCTACCAAACAAAATGTGACGGCATTCACAAAAAGACATAAAACATTTGCTATATCAGGAACAAAGTAGAGTATGCCCATCTAAACCGAATGTTCAAATTACAGTGAAACCTTTCTATAATGGCCATGAAATTACATCAAGTATTTTATGTTAAAAGCAGGTGGCTTTTTAAAGCAAGGCGACAATAAATCAGAACGCTCCTATAGGAGCGTTCTGTTTTACTGTCACCTTGCTTTAAAAAGCCACCTGTCCTAAATACAAACTAATTAACATAATTCAGTGGCCGTATAACGGAAGGTTTTACTGTATATCAATGTTGGTCTGTAAGAGAGGTGACAGCTGATTGCAGAGTGAAAGTAATGTAGAAAGCTCTGATAGCCTCTTAAAGTAGCTTTCTGCATAACTTTCACTCTGCATTAACGCATACCCTCCTAGACTATTTTAGACTCAATCTCTTGAATTAATCTACCGAAAAGGAGCATTAATTACAGAAAAGAAGATTTATTTTAAATTGTGTAATTTTGACGCCATTGTTATAAATTGAACGTTTGGTCCTTTGGAACAAATGCGCTATTTATCACAATGGTTTCAATAATGAATTTATCAGAGGCGCCAAAATGCGCCAATTGGAGGGAGTGGTTTAAAATGTTAATATGTATTAACTAAAACTTTGGTTTAGAGGGTTTTACTGAATTTTGATTTATGTCATCCTGTGAAAGAGTTTGAACAACATTATTGGCACCAACCACCTTGCGACATTATTTCTTGGCCTGAGTGAAATAGACCTCCAATAACATTCAGATGCCGCTTTTGGCTTTCCCTCCATTTCGAAGCATTGTCCAAGGACATTCAAAGCCGTAGGCTTATGGCACATATGTGTTGAACAACGTACACACTTCTCAAGTTTTGACAGAGCATCAGCTTGTCTTTGTTTCATCAATGAATCTCTATCCAGTTGTCTGTATGTTATGTATTGTAGATAGTAGAGGCAGGGAATGGGATCTATTATCACCCAGTCTACCCATATATCTTCGCCGTATTGAAAAGGATCGACGAATATTTTACGCAACATCATCAGCGCTGATTTCGCCCTCCTAAAACAATGGATGGTAATGAATGGATAAAGCGAGCGTTCCATGGTGTCGATAAGCTGGATATAATCACGTTCTTCTCTGTATGCTTCGTACTCTAACGCCTTAGGTATGCAGTGAGTTTCCCTGGGAGTAAAGTGAACACAATAAGCAAGCTTTGCTTTCCTTGCACACATTGAGGGCACATCACCTATCGGGCAGTCAGCGCACGCGCAAGATAGATGAATTCCTCTTTCATCGTAGATTTTCTCCAAGTGGCAAATCATCTGTTTTGCTTCCTCGAAGTTGCCAGAGCAGTAAACAACACAAGTCTGACGAAGCCTGTTAGAAAAATAATTCCAGCATGAGCCCAGGTCAAACAGACTCTTTGCTTCGGTGGGTAGTCGTTCGTTGCAGCGTATCGCCTCTGACGATATTAAAGAGCCAAGTAAAGTGCACATAAAAGGCGCAATAGAACGCATGGCCTGTCGGTCAAAATCACGTGACCTAGTGTATACCTGAATAAATTCTCTTAATGTATGCATCACGTTTTTTGCACATCGACTTGTCGTTAAAGCATTACATGGATTTCTTAGTTCGAACAAATCCGATATCAAATAGAAACAATCATTAACCATACTTCCTTTGCGTAGAAACAGAACGTCTTCACATAGATCGTCAGTCATTGCCCTCGATGGTCGGCCATATATTTTCTTTTTCAACAGTGTACTAATATCGGCTTCTGTAATCTTAAAAATGAAAGTTCCCCTACTTTCGACTAGTGACGTTAGGATAAGCATTAGCTGTCCCTGCTCAGTGGCTTTAATTTTCCCGGCGAACAAGTTTTCACCGGGAATTAAATAGTTAGGACAATATCCGTTTTTCACATATTGTAATAACATAAATAAACAAACTAATATGCACCTTAGTAAATTTTGCGCAATCCACAATCCCACGGGTGTATGTTCAACGGCATGAAACAATGTGTTTTTTAAGTGAAAGCTTGTTAGTCCCCGATCAGGAAGGAACTGTTTCACGATTAGTTTTAACATAAGTAAACATTGCACCTGTGTAATATTCATACTGAGCATGAAACTTCTTTCGACTAGAGATGGTGAAATTCTCCACTCGATATCCGAATTTGAACTAAACCGATGGCAAACTGGCACCAAGAAACACCCTGAACTAGCGGCATACTTGAGCATTTTTGCTGATGGCCAGGGTCTCTTTTGGTGTTTCCACCTTTTGGTTTCAACAGACCACGAGGAGCAATAAAGCGCGTAAACTTCATCATACGGTGTATCGTCTTTGGATAAAGTCCTACACGCTGGTCCATGTATCTCGACCTTACGATTAATATGTCTAAGTTCTGTATGCCTAAGTATTCGATGTTTAGCATAAACCCGATTATTTTCTTCGAAGAAGCAATCGGGCCTATCTGCCAGTGGTTCCATGGGTTCTGGTTTACATTCACTAAATAACAAGAGCTTGCAGTATGCAGGGGAAGTGGTTATCATTAATAGGTTACATTGACGAGGCTTCCAATCAGATATGTCTCGCATTATGTTCAAATTGTGGTAACACCATAGTTTATCTACATCATGCAATATACGTATTAATGTAGATCCTTCCACCTGGCTGCCGAAGTGGTGGTGTGACTTCCATACACGGACCAGCTTCATTGTCAAATTCGTCACTGTATTAAACAGGATGAATTGTTTTCTTCGCATTTTCATCATTTTCTCATTCGAGCCTTCATCATCCAAAACATCTGAGAGAAGGCGTGAAAGAGTTGGCAAATATGGTGGCTCAATGTATCTATCCATGATTTCTGTCTGAAATTTAAATAAACAGTATGCAGTAGAACTTCTCTAAACTGGAATTCTGCAAGAAAATAATTGAGATAGCCCAAAGTATACAGAATCGGACGTTAATCAACTCAACAAAAGCTAAAATACAGGGTATAAGGCATACCGATAACTCTCAAAGGAGATGTATGTATTTATCCGGCATTAAGTTGCCACCTGTCTTTCAAACCGATATTTATACTAAATTGAACGTGCAGTTTAGAGGGGTAGTACTATACTATAATAAGGCACAGATATTTCATGTTATATCATTCTTGTTTGTATAAATAAAAAAAAAATATAGAAACAAATAAAGTTTGTGACTAACTCTTTTGAAAACAAAGTTTAACCACCTGATTTCTTGTCCTTACTGACAGAATAGATCTACGAAATCGAACGGTCATCAGGATTTGTTTTGTTTGCCTACCAAATATCGTTAATCTGATTCTATACCATTTGTCATTGTAATGTATTAAGTTGTTTTATAGGATCTCCTACTTTCAGAATATATGTACTTCACAACAGCAGGTGTTAAGTGCTTGTGTGGCGGCCGTAAAAAGTCGCCCCGTACTTCATTCTTAGAGTTGTTATATTTTCTGGTCCGTCGTCTCATTAGTTTTGGTGTTATTAGTTTTGAAAATTGAATACCTGATAGAGGTGCCTTTTGACACCTTTCAAAGTTAGACTCAGACGAGAGCCGCCGACTGATAAAGGTCTGTTCTATTCTGTTTATGGTTGGTTGGTTGTTGTTTTGATTAGTGCCCCTTTCTGCCAATTATGGGCTAATTGGATGACCAGAGAGTGTAGAGCCGACACATATAGTTTCTTTGGTTCCTTTAGATGTCCTGAAATAGTAGTATTTATTAATAGTAGTAGTAGTAGCAGTAGTAGAGGTAGTAGTAGTAGTAGTAGTAGTAGTAGTAGTAGTAGTAGTGGTATTAGAGGTAGTAGTAGTGATAGTAGAAAATGTGGTGGTAGTTGTAGAAGTAGTAGTAGTAGTAATAGTACATGTAGTAATAGTAGTATAAGTAGTAGTGGTAGTAGTAGAAACGGTAGTCAAAGTTGTAGTAGTGGTGGTGGTGGTAATAGTAGTAGTAGCGATAGTGCTTTGGTTTGGTTTTTATAAGGTTTTACCTTGTTTTAATAGTATTTCAGTCGTATCATGAGGTCCAGCTAATTACAGATGGAGGAAGACCTCAGGGGTTATTCGAATAGTCGAGGTAGTAGTAGTAGTAGTAGTAGTAGTATCATGTTTTACGCTGTTTTAATAGTATTTCAGTCATATAATGAGGTCCAACTTATTACAAATTCAGGAAAACCGCAGAGGTTCTTCTGTGCACATAAAAATGCAGTAGTATTGGAATAGTAGTAGTAGTAGTAGTAGAAGTGGTAGTAGAAGTAGTAGTAATAGTAGTAGTAGTAGTAGTAGTAGTAGTAATAGTAGTAGTTGTAGTAGTAGTAGTAGTTGTTGTTGTTGTTGTAGTAGTAGTAGTAGTTGTAGTAGTTGTAGTAATTGTTATTGTTGTAGTAGTAGTAGAAGTAGTAGTGGTAGTTGTAGTGGAAGTAGTAGTAGAAATAGAAGTAGTCGTAGAAGTATTAGTCTTCGTGATCGTAGTAGTAGTAGTGGTAGTAATAAGTAATAGTAGTTCAATAATATTGGAATAGTAATAGTAGTAATAGTAGGTAGGTAGGTAGGTAGGTAGATAGTAGTAGTAGTAGTAGTAGAAGTAGTAGTAGTGTAACGTGCACACCGAGAGACCCAGCAACAACAAACCCTGTCGGTGCAAAGCTTAAGCTCACATCAAGAGATGTTTGTTGCGCTATATATTACCTCCACTTCCCCAGATACAATGATCTGGTCAGCCTCATTTGCATAATTACCAACGTTCTACGAACGTTACATTACTCTCCCCTTCGAGAAGTCTCGTCCCGAGAATTGGACCCTGGGAGACCCGTGGGTAAGGCAACTCCGGTATGGCAGTTGTCTTTATCCCACCGCTGCCACCATTTGTAACGTGCAAACCGAGAGACCCAATATCAACAAACCCTGTCGGTGCAAAGCTTAAGCTCACATCAAGAGATGTTTGTTGCGCTATATATTACCTCCACTTCCCCAGATACAATGATCTGGTCAGCCTCATTTGCATAATTACCAACGCTCTACGAACGTTACAGTAGTAGAAGTAGTAGTAGTAGTAGTAGTAGTAGTAGTAATTGAAGTAGCAGTAGTAGTAGTAGTAGTAATAGTAATAATAGTAGCAGTAGGTACAGGAGGAAGAGCAGTAGTAGGAGGTAGTAGTAGTAGTAATGGAAGTAGTAGTAGTGGTAATATTGGTAGTAATGTAGTAGTAGAAGTAGTAGTAGTAATAGTAGTGCGCATGTATGGAATGTGATTATTAGTTATTGGGTTTGTCACTGACCCACTACGGACATATAGGGGGTCTGTAAGATAAATAGGGGGACTCGGCTATCGCATCGCCCCTATTCATCCCACAAACACCCTACATTTCCGTAGTGGGTCAGTGACAAACCCAATAACTAATAATCACATTGAATACATGCCTCACTTCCAAACGAGGTGCCGATAAATAGTAATCACAGGCAATATATCACATTATTACAGTTATAACGTAGATGCAAGTTTAAAGTACTTATCATTGTATGCAGCATACCAATTAACATTAAATAAATTCATCTGACCAATAATAAAGACATACAAACTCTAAGTTTAGCATGTTGGAAAAAAGCATGGTAAAAGTTTAATATAAATAGTATACCCACATCTGTACCTGTTTTATTCCTCCACATTATATCTTTCACGGCCAGTAGTGCGACCACTGTTTTAAAATGAAAACAAATATGCACTTAGTAACAGCCCTTAGCGACAGACAGTTATTCAATACACATACTCAACACATGAAATGTATACCTATTTCGATTATGTTCAACCTTTAACGTGTACACTATAAATAACTATCATGACTTATCTGGTAAATTGGTGCAACACTATCACATCTGTATTTGTACAGTAGAATCTACCCTAGCGACCATTTATCTATTGCATATAGGATTCTTAAAAATGCAGATGAGTAATTAGATAATACAGGCAAAAGTAATACAGAAAGCTCCATTTGTACACAGGCCTTTTTAGTACTGACACAAATTGTAGAATCAAATGTATTACATGTATTCGGAAACAGAACAGACTCTGAACAGACTGCTCCTATAGGAGCCGTCTGATCTGGGTCTACTGACTCTACTCTGTTTGCAAAGGCGAAGAGAGGCCTTTACAGTATGAGTGGAATGGTTTTAATCAAACTTTGTATTTGGCCAGGATTCAAACTGTTTGGCAATCTGTCAGCATTGTTGAATAAAATAAAGGCATTTACCCGACAGAATCGAAATAGAAGACACCAGTTATTTATAAAAACAAAGGGACCAAGTATATATATTATATTGAGTAAGACAAACATCAAGTGTTTAATATAACTCTTTTATTGCTGCAAAATTTGTCGACTGCATCAATTATTAACTTTTTCCGATTCTCAACAGTTTTTACCAAGGTAATCACGGAACAGCAGCATGCAAATGGTTATATAGTTGGACTAGAGTCAAAATACTCTATTCAAATTATTATTATAAAACAAAAGGTTGGGAAGTTAGATCGAGGTTATACACCATACTGCTCTACTGACAGTAGTAAATGTATACAGCACACTTTGTCCTAAGCGGCTATTCATTTTGAACATAGGATTGTTAAAAAGCAGGTGGTTGCTTACTGCAGGGCAAAAGTAATGCAGAAAGCTCCAATAAGAGCTTTCTGCATTATTTTGACATGTATTTAGCTACCATCTGCCTTACAGACCCATACTGCAGAGTCTGAAATTACAGGTGTAGAGTTGGGTTTTGCTTATTCTTGATCCAGACCGGGTAGATTAATTCAACTTGTATTGCTACGAGAGGGATTTTATGCTTAGCTTAAAACCTGATACACAGACCGATATTGTTAATGCTTTTAATAAAACTTCAAGGTATTTAGACGATATTTTGAATTTAGATAATCCTTATTTTGATACTATGGTTTCTTCAATCTACCCAAAAGAACTGTCTTTAAACAAAGCTAATCAATCTGACATTAATGCTTCATTTTTAGATTTGAATCTTTCAATTACAAATGATAAAGTTTCGTCCAAAGTATACGATAAAAGAGAAGATTTTAATTTTAAAATTGTTAATTATCCTTTTCTAGATGGGGATGTGCCACGTTCTACATCTTATGGTGTTTATATTTCTCAACTTATTAGGTTTGCACGAGCCTGTTCTTTGCTTGAAGATTTTAACAGACGTAATTTAGTTATAACTGATAAACTTCTTAAGCAAGGTTACAGATATCACAAACTTCGGAAAACCTTTTCTAAATTTTATTATCGAAATTTACCTCTCATTAGTAAATATAATTGCAATCTACGGACGTTACTGCGACAAGGCATTTCTCAACCAGAATTTTATGGGGATGTTATCTACAAACTCAGGAAAATTCGGGGTCATATCCATTTTCATGATTTGTTTATAAAACGCATTAAAACATTTAAAAAGAAAGGTTATGATCCTATTATATTGCAACACACTGCATGTTTGGTTATCGACCCTTTTACAGTCGGTAGCTACGCTTCCCTCTTTGCTTGCGCGATGACAGGCCGAGGGTAGTACTCTATGATGGTATACTCTTAAACTTGGATACAGGAGGAGCTTACCAGACTCATGTATTATTTTTTCCCTGTCGTGCCCTTAACGGCTTACCTGCAGGTGCTCTGACTTCAGCAAAGTCATTGAGTACATATTTGACGGATTGTCACAGTTATTATGCTATGTTTTACATGTTGTCCTGTGTTCACCGTCGTCTATGTTGTGGGTAAGTCCAGCGGGGATACCTTTATTTACAATATTTGTAAAGCTAGGGTGACTTTGAGAGAAGTGCGAGGTTAGGACGTCCGTAAACCGGTTTAAACCCCCAGTGGTGTTTTTGCTGCTGACCGTGCCAAGGCGGTACTCTCTTTGTCACCCTTCCTTTTGTTTGCCTTGCGTCTTTGTGCTTGTGGTTTGTTCATGTTGTGGAACGTTTGTCCCTGGTTCTTGTGTCTCTCTTGGTGTTTTCTGTGTTCATTTCGTGTGTGTGTGTGTGTGTGTGTGTGTGCGTGCGTTTGGGTGTGTGGTTGTGTGTGTGTGTGTGTGTGTCATGCTGTCTATCGGTGTTTTGGTGGTGGTTGCGTCTTGCATGTGGCTTTGCCTGCTTGACTTTACTACTTTTCCATTTAGAATGATGCAAATTATGAAAGTATGGAATGGCAGTAAATTTCAGACTCAGTTTTATTGAGTCTGTTCATGAGTAGTTATTTAAAGTGCACCGCCACTTACACCCTCTAGTACCAGCTTTAGCGGCATTAAATTCTTATCGTAACTAAAAGCATCGAATTTTATCACCCCGAAGAACCAGAAAATATAACAACACTGAGGATGAGGTAAGGTGCGACTTTTTTCAGGTCGACACACAGTCACTTATTACCTGCTGTTCTGGAGTACATACATCTGAAAGTGGGAGATCCTTCGAAAGCAAAGCAGCAAAAAGAGAAAATTGCAGAATCGATTTCATGAAACGCGAAATCACTGTATTTCTACCCTAGATGCACCTGTGACGTCATTCAACCTGGACTGATATGTTTCAAAAAGCATGTAAGCAAAAAGAGAAAATTGCAGACTCGGTTTCATAAAAAATGCAATCGCTGTATTTCTACTCTAGATACATCTCTGTGGTGTTTAATTTGCATTCATGTCTACCTGGCTTACTCTGAAAAATAGTGGACCGGGTTTCAACATAAAATAAGAAACGCATAATGATGGCGGCACTTTGAATGTTTAGATGTTTGTTCTTTTTCGGACCGTTTCCTATTTTTATATAGCAATGTTATGGTTTTCTACCCTTATATACTGTCTAAATTTCGTTTCGTTAGAAAGATATACGCCTTCTGGATAGAAATAACATGTTAAAGTGTGTCCCATAATATTGTGTACCCGTATGTCCCGTAGAACGTTTGTTTCCTTAGTTGGTTAACCCCTTATATCCCCATATGCCCCATTTTCTGTTTGGTCATCACTAAGGGAGACAAGTAGATGAACAAACCATTTTTACACCATACAGACTACATCTTGCGGAATTATCCCCCTTTATTGGCAAATACGGTAACAGGGGCTTTAATCTGCTGAATAATTAAAACTAGCTACAGTGCTCCTTCCCTACAACGGCCCTCTCAATAACGATTCCCTCCTTACAACAACGCATGTCACTGTTTCCGAAACGACAAGGCTCCAGAAACAACTTTTTTCCATCGTATTTTCTTTATGCCTCCATCAAACCCTATGTAGGGTTTGATTGTGGCATAACGGTTTTAGTTATCGAAATACACATTGTCTGGGGATCTGCAGACACGCTAATTATGTTTGATTTTCCCTCCCTATAACAACTCCCTCTGAACAACAACACCTACAATTTCCGTGTCCCGAAGGGTGTTGTTGTAGAAAGGGAGCACTGTAGTTCCTTTCTGAACATTAGTTAAACAAACAATGTGTCAACAGTTATCATTGGAGAAAGTTATGATTGTGACAAACAGTGCAAACCCTGATCAACGTGCTCACCAGGGATGTCTTTGATCTTGGTCTGCACTGTCCGCAAATATACTATATACTCGGATTCCGTAATCTAATGGTTTAACAGCTCATTATGTTTTTGAAAATTCTCTCACAGAGCAAGTTTAATTTCACTTTCTTCAACAGCTCAGTTGAACAATATTTTATGGTTTTTGTTTGAAATCTATTCTCTACTTAACCCCCTTTTCATGCCTTTTAACACCTTGGCAAAAGCAGTAGACACATATCACACTGCCCGAAGAGGTCTGCTAGGTTTTAATATAGACACGATTTTAGTCTTCCAAAATGACCAGAAAATGTACTTTGTGGGTTTTTTTTTTTTGGGGGGGGGGGACTGTTGGCCAAGTAGGAAGGTTGGGCCCTGGTGAAACGCCGGGTCACTCTGTGTCTCATTGGAATCCAATCTGTTTGCAAATGCGAGTCATGTCATGGACAGCGGTATAAGGGTTTAGAAAGTCGGTTAAACCATTCCCTCATAGGCTATTTTTAGACCCAACCTTTTTGAATAAATCTACCAAAAAGGAGCATTACTAGAAAACTGGGACAATTGAGAATTGTGTAAGTTTGAAACCATGGTGATGTTTTTCAAATTTATTTCAAAAAGTGACATAAGTCGTCAATGAGAGAATGGGTTAACGATTATGCGTACTGTCACATTATGGCCAGTCAAGCAGCAGTGTTATTAGATTATCCCGTCTTTATTTTCTTCAACTAATGCCTGACATTTTTTCCCTTCAGCACTGACAGTGTCAAAAAACTGTCTACAGAATCCTGTGTTTCGATGTCACCGACTCGTTTGGATCTACACATTCCACTCAAGTGGTTCCATTTTTTGTACTGGTGACGCTGTATCCCCAGTGCAGAGCATATTGTTTTAAATGTATGCCTTTGTCCATAATTTCTGTACTGCTTTGCCCCCATCTGTGTCGCTGTGGTACTTCTGGTGTTTTGCATCCTGGCGTTTGTCGAGCCGAACCCTTCCATTCCTCTTTGCGATTTGCATTTTGTGCCATTTTCGTACTGGTCCTCCGCTTGTTGGGTTTGTGCAGAACATGTACATGTACTCTCTTTGCTGACATTGATGGGTCACTTATTAACTTAAACTGTTCCTGTACATACATGTATTAATATATTTGTCAAATTTGAATAGCTTTGCCAATGGTCAGTCTCTCTTCTTCATTGATCAGCTTTTCGCTTACTTTCAGCGAGTTTACACAACACACAATACTATCTTTGTCAACGCTCGTTTCAGTTTTGTAGTGGAACCAATCAAATGACAAGGTGACTGAGTTCTTTTGTCGTCTTGTTTGCTGTTTTTGTTTAATTCTTTTAGTTTTTATTCTGATACTCTAGCAGTATCAACTTATAAATTGCTAATCGGCTGTATGTTGTTCTAGTTAACCAGATTATCTAAGGGAATGTATTATTTTTCTGTGTTTTACATAAAGATTTATTTGGATTTCGCCTATGTTCGTCTTTTCGCAATCCTGTCAAGATATATTTTGCATATTTGCCACTACGGTTTTGTTACCCTTGTAAGCACTTGTTTGAATAAAGCATGTAGGTGTGTTAGTTTCATTCACGCTATAATACGTTAATGCTTTTCCTGTGTAATTTTTGTACCATATTATCAGAATGCAATTTTCATGTTTATATTTAAAGCTCATTTTTTCAACTTATTTTTAAGGCAACTTTTTTCAGATCGAAGACATGCCTCCGTCGTTATAGAAACCCGATTGGTGTTGCTTCATTTATTACGATGGTTTGTTTTCCCTTTTGTTATTGTTGAACTCAAATCATGGTCTTTAAGCTGCCTTGAGTTTCATGGCAACAAACATAAAGGATACATCTAAAGGGGAAAATGCCTGTTTATTGCATTCAAGACACATATTTTACCAAGGATTAACCCTTTCCAAGTTCAATTCCAAATTTTAATACCTACTGAATATTCATGTACAAAATCGTTATAATGAAATATGGAAAGTGGAACATTGGAGTAGTTTTACAAATTAAAGAAACAGACCTATGACATTTCATAAGCAAACAGAGCAGACCCTGATCAAACGGCTCTTATAGGAGCAGTTTGATCTGGGTCTACTATGTTTGCAAATGCGTGAAACACGCTTATATGAGGTAAAGGGTTAAGAAGAAATTATTTATTCAAAATGGAACGGAGTATTCTAATTCACATTTGTTTCATCCGGTTCAATAGGTATAGTTATTCGTTTTGCAGAATTTTGTGTGAATTATTGAATAGTCCATTTGAAAATGCAGCGTTTTAAGGGTTAATAATGATAAACATAAAGCCTTCTTCAGGGTTTGAAATGCTTTGGATTAAAAGGCTATTTAAGTTTGAATCAAAGTGGACATCTTTGGTGAAACATTTAATAAACATTGCAGGAATTTTGAAGTGTGGGGAACATGATCCTGAAATATTTTAATATAGCATATTATAGACAGTATGACGCCAAAATTAAGCAGAGAAGGGATTGTGCAAATGAGGTATAATATTCCGCTTTATTTGATCGCATATGACCATAATTTATACAAACGTATCTAAATTTAGTGATACAAAAATCGTTACAATTTCGCTCAGGTGCAATTTCTTCCTGCTGTATTTTCACTGCTGAGATTTTTGAATAAATGATAGACTGATGGTATAGATTGAGTTCTGATAGCAAAACTATTTTCTTGGTCACGCTTAATTTTTATTTAAGTTGGGAATACAGTAAAACCCTTCTAAACGGGAATTCTAGTAAAGAAGAATTTTAGATATTTTAGGTACTTTCATGCAGGGTGAAAGTCGGAGCTTTCTGCATGACTTTCACCTTGCATTAAGCTGCCACATGTCTCCAAGACTAATATTTATACTAACATCCCGTTTAGAAGGGGTTTACTATGGTAGAATAAATATGGTTATCTTCTATAAAAATAGAAGGTTCTTTCATTGCCAGTGCCAGTGAGGAACGCCAAAGCACAAATTTAAGTAGTTCGGATAATTAACCCGTTACTCTATTCCTACTTTCTACGATTGGCGGATCAGATGGATCTGTCGTCTTATCAGGGTGTCCGGATTGCTTATGGAATAATATAGATCTGGTTCTAGAGTTTCTGCTATGGTTAAACCACCCAGTGTTCAGATTCAGCTAATTAATATACAGTGAACCCTCATTATACCGGCATTCGCTACAATGGCACCCTCATTATACCGGCAGTATGCATTGAAACAACATCACCGTTAACTCTTTTAAACAACCACTGAATAAGTAGGTGCAATGCCAATAGCACAGGTGATTGCTTAATGCAGAACACAAGAAGTGCAAAAAGCTCCCAAAGGGAGCTTTTTGCACATCTTGTGTTCTGCATTAAGCGATCACCTGTTGGTACTAGTTTAAAACTGGCCATACGGTTCCTTTCATATTTAAACTCGTTATAATGGCAACCTCGTTATACCAGCACATTGTCTGGAAACAAACACCACCGTTGTAATGAGGTTTCACTGTACATGATGTCATTATTTCTTATTTTAAAGTTCATTGGGTAAAGGGTTAAATGACAACCCTTTTTGCTTGATACAAATTGCTCATTAACTATGTACATGTAGTCCAATGACAATTGTACTATAAATCATGATCCATGTGAATGATGGGACTTGATAGAAATATAGACGACTTCACATACTTTATATTATATTTACCCTATTCCCAACTTGACTCGCATTTGCAAACAGTTTTGTTCCAAGTGAGACGCCGAGTAACTCGGCGTTTCATCAAGATCCAAGTTATCTGACACCCTGTCAGTAGTTTTTTTCCCCAAACCTCAATTGAACCAGGAGTTGTCAAAATTGCATGAGATCAAAATTTGAACAGGTGTTATGTTTTAACAGCGGGGGAAGGGTTAAAGGTCATCAGAATAAACAAATGAGAATAGCAATAAACTAGAACATGAGTCACATGTTCCAGTCCAACAATAATGGATTAATCGAATGACGCAGCTATCCATTATCCCGCTGTAAAAATATGATGTTAACCGAAAAGTCTCATTTGACACAATTTTACTTCCTCTTCGTTTGTTCACACTTTTTAAAAACAAAAACCAAAACATGTACAGTATAACCCCTCTAATGCGACCACTTAATGAACAAACAAGACTGACTTCATAAGCAGGTGGTTGCTTAATGCAGGGCGAAAGTTATGCAGAAAGCTCCTACAGGAGCTTTCTGCATAACTTTCGTCCTGCATTACGATACCACATGCCTTTGCCACTGTGAATAATGCCCCTTTTTGGTGGTCGCATTAGAGGTTTTTTTTACTGTATTTACCGAGTATTAAACAGATCCTGATCCTTATGGGCAGTTGTTTCAGTAAGGGTTAATCCATACCTTATGAAAACACTCATAACCCTTGCAATACAGTAGAACATTGAAGTCTTAAAAAGCAGATGGTTGCTTAATGCAGGGCAAAAGTAATGCAGAAAGCTCCTATGTGCGCTTTCTACATTACGTATGACCTGTATTAAGCTACCACATGCCTTACAGATCCATAATTAAACCCTTTTTAAATGGTCGCTTAGGACAGCTTCTACTATATTGAGCATTTTGTCTGCAGGAAGTTTCGTCTACTGTACTCTTTTTCTTGATTTAGTTTCAATATACAAGAGTGTCGGACTTTTCTTTATCTTGATGAGACATCCATGACCACACACTCCATGCTTGTGTGTAAATGGTTAAGCCTTTGAATGCGAGGCACATATGCACTGGAATTTCCAAACAGTGTAGACCCAGATCAGATAGCTCCTGGAGAAATCCTCTAATCTGGGTCTACACTGTTTGTCACTCAAAAGTTTTCAAGCATTTTTAAGCATTTGATTCTGAACGGAATCTGTAGATCTAGTTAAATACTGGTGCCAGTGGTGGGCTATTCCACTCTGAATCTGTAGGTCTATTTAAACACTGGTGCCAGTGGTGGGCTATTCTATTCTGAATCTGTAGATCGAGTTAAACACTGATGCCAGTGGTGGGCTATTCCACTCTGAACCTGTAGGTCTAGTTAAACACTGATGCCAGTGGTGGTGGGCTATTCCACTCTGAATTTGTAGATCTAGTTAAACACTGGTACCAGTGGTGGGCTATTCTACTCTGAATCTGTAGATCTAGTTAAACACTGATGCCAGAGGTGGTGGGCTATTCCACTCTGAATCTGTAGATCCAGTTAAACACTGGTGCCAGTGGTGGGCTATTCCACTCTGAATCTGTAGATCCAGTTAAACACTGGTGCCAGTGGTGGTGGGCTATTCCACTCTGAATTTGTAGATCCAGTTAAACACTGATGCCAGTGGTGGTGGGCTATTCCACTCTGAATTTGTAGATTCAGTTAAACACTGATGCCAGTGGTGGTGGGCTATTCCACTCTGAATCTGTAGATCCAGTTAAACACTGGTGCCAGTGGTGGGCTATTCCACTCTTAATCTGTAGATCCAGTTAAACACTGGTGCCAGTGGTGGACTATTCTACTCTGAATCTGTAGATCTAGTTAAACACTGATGCCAGTGGTGGTGGGCTATTCCACTCTGAATTTGTAGATCCAGTTAAACACAGGTGCCAGTGGTGGGCTATTCTACTCTGAATCTGTAGATCCAGTTAAACACTGGTGCCAGTGGTGGGCTATTCTAATCTGAATCTGTAGATCTAGTTAAACACTGATGCCAGTGGTGGTGGGCTATTCCACTCTGAATTTGTAGATCCAGTTAAACACAGGTGCCAGTGGTGGGTTATTCTACTCTGAATCTGTAGATCCAGTTAAATACTGGTGCCAGTGGTGGGCTATTCTAATCTGAATCTGTAGATCTAGTTAAACACTGACGATCGAGTCAACCAAACTTCATGATGAGATGCACCTGTAACTGTGAAGTGAGAACGACGTACGCATATACATGTAAATTAAAGTTACTTGCATTTGTAGCCTATATTTGAATTTTCATACTGAAATAGTGAGTGATTCATTTTACAAGTGCGCTACAAGTGCATAATCGATGCACTGGAAAAAAAACCATGGCCACAGTGTAATGGTGTGTGTATGTGTGTGTGCACGCGCACGCGTGAGTGCGTGCGTATGTGCGTGCGTACGTTGGTGTGTGTTTAGTGTATGGACGTGTATGTGTGTGTGTGTGTGTGGCGGGCCGCTTTATTGAAATTGTGCTGTCATCGAAATATAGTGAAATACAATAGAGCCTGTTTTAAGCGACCACTAACATAGTGCACAAACGAGTTTAGAAAACAAGGGTTAACCCTTCGCTTGCTATTCACGTCAATATACCTTCCTGTAAATAGTGAAGACCCAGATGAGACAGCTCCTGCAGGAGCTGTCTCATCTGGGTCTGCACTATTTACAAGTTGATTGTGCAACCAGTGCACTCCAGAGCAGTGATTGCACAGCGATATACTTGTACACAGTGAAGATATATGTAATTATACAACAGGGCATGGGTAAAGAAGGAGAAATGTATTTTAAAATTCAGCAAGCGAAGGGTTAATCCTTATCTCGTTAACCGCGACCTGGCTCCTATTTGTAATGCACATGTTTGGATCCACACGAGACATCGAGTAATTAAGCGTCTTATCAGGATCTAAGCTGTTTGACGCTCGGTGAATAGTGTCTCGAAAGCTTTATCGAATCGAAGTTACAGTGAAACCTGTCTATAACGGCCACTAAATTACATCAAGTATTTTGTGTTAAAGGCAGGTGGCTGCTTAAAGCAAGGTGAAAGTAAAACAGAACGCTCCGATAGGAGCGTTCTGTTTTACTTTCACCTTGCTTTAAGCAGTCACCTGTCCTAAATACCAACTTATTAAACAATTTAGTGGCCGTTATAGAGTGGTTTAACTGTAGTTAAAAGTATACCAGGTCAAAATTTCAGCAAACATGTTTGTATTGTTGCAGCGGATTAAGGTTGAAGCTCAAGAAGAGTTCTGCTTTTCTTTGGTCCTGCATAAAGCAACTACTTGCCCCCAAGATCTAGAATCAGGCATGTTTATAATTAGTGTTTAACACTTTACTCCATGAATATTCATGTAAGAAATTAATGACATCATGAATATTAATTAGATTTTTTTATAATGGCCTATGAACACATGCATATGCCGTGGCAGAAACGGTCGAGTCATATCTATATCATGGCCATGATAGATACTGTACAGAGATTTGTATAATTTCATAAGCAAACAGAGCAGACCCTGGTCAGACGGCTCCTACAGGAGCCGGTTGATCAGGGTCTACTCTGTTTTGCAAAGGCATAGAAAAACGTATTTATGAAGTAAAGGTTTAAGTCAGTTTTATTGTAGCTCGAGACTCATGTTTATTTCACACGTGGTACCGCATCTAACGTAACTATATTTAAAAAACAACAACATAAACAATTGTCAGTTTCTGCTTAACGAATGAAATGAATTGTTTGATTAAATGAACTTGATACAAATAGTCGTTATGATTGATACGCTTGTAATTAAACAACCTACATTACGTTTCATGAATATCAAAGTTTTACTAAAAATTGAAAGAGGTTCGGACCTATGTAAAAATAGGTCTCAGTTCTCTACAGTCATATATTGAGTATTTCAGAATGGAAAAATGCATATGCTCATAAGTAACAGTGCCAAGAGTTTTTAGAAAGAACGTAGAAAAGGGAGTATGTTCAACAGAGAAGGTAGACTTAATGAACAGTAAACCTGCCTTAACCATTTCTCCTTCAATATTCATATTAGAAATAATAACATCATGAATATTTATAAGCTGCATATTGAAAATGACATATGTACACGCAAACGTTTAGCGTAGGTAGAAACTGCATCGTCAGATCTACAGTAAAACCTCTCAATAGCGGCCACTAAATTACATCAAGTATGTTGTGTTAAAGGCAAGTCAATTACGTCAAGTATATTGTGTTAAATGAAGGTGGCTGCTTAAAGCAATGCGAAAGTAAAACAGAACGCTCCTATAGGAGCGTTCTGTTTTACTTTCACCTTGCTTTAAGCAGCCACCTGCCCTAATATACCAACTAATTAACACAATTTAATGACCGTTATAGAGAGATTTTACTGTATTACGATTTCATATGAAAACAGAGCAGACCCTGATCACACAGCTCCTATAAGAACCGTATACTCTGGGTCTGCTCTGTTTGTGAATACGTTTGTTTGAAGGAAGGGTTAAGCGGCCTTTAAAGAGAGTTCTTAATCGTCGGTCGTAAATGCAGATTGTATATTAATTCATGACACAGGGTTCTACAGAAAGCTCACAGAGGATTGTTTTGCAATGCATTACATGTAAGCACTGGCTGCCTTTTAAAGACTCCTATATTTAATTTGTTTTACCGTAATTCTACTTGCAAGATATGAAGTCAGGTCTGGGATGAGATATGTCGAGGAAAACATTGTAATATGTACAAAACATATGGATGTTTAAAGTACCCATTTAAACGCCTTTGCAAACAGAGTAGACCAAGACCAGACAGCTCCTACAACAGCCGCCTGATCAGTGTCTGGTATGTTTGTTTTTGGCATTATATAGATCTAATTCAACAATTTCTACATGGCAAAAAGTCCTGTATAATACACCACTAAAATATAATATAATATAATTTTCATTTCCTCCAGATCAGGAGAGTATAGAAACATTCAACATACACGCACAGTAAACAAGTATAGTTATTAAGAATAGTTACAGTACAAAGAGCAATAAACAAATTACGAAGACGGTGACTATGGGTGATAATGATGATGATGTTGATGATGATGGATGATGATGATGATGATGATGCATAATATTCTGCTGCTGCTGCTGATGATGATAATCATAAAATACTTTATAGACGTCAATTAGGCCCAACCACTAAAAAAAAAAGAATCTATCGAAAAGGAGCTTTTATTAGAGAAAAGGAAACTTTTAGGATTGTTTGGTATTGAAACCATTGTGATAAATATAACATTTGCTTCTATAGGAGAGAGAGAGAGAGAGAGAGAGAGAGAGAGAGAGAGAGAGAGAGAGAGAGAGAGAGAGAGAGAGAGAGAGAGAGAGAGAGAGAGAGAGAGAGACAGACAGACAGACAGACAGACAGACAGACAGACAGACAGACAGAGGGAAAGAGAGAGAGAGAGAGAGAGGGTAAAAACACACGTAATATTGATTATAGGTGCAAATGTTCTATTTATCACAATGGTTTCACAAAGTGACTTTTTACAAAATCGTCAAAAGTCGTTAATATGAGGGAATGGATTAAGTGGCTATTCATTTATTGAATATAGGAGTCTTAAAAACATGTGGTTGCTCAATGCTAGGCAACTGTAATGCAGAAAGCTCCAATAGGAACTTTCTGCATTACCTTTGACTTGCATTAAGCTACTGTCAGTATTACATATCTATTATTAGACCTTTATTTGATGGCCTGTAGGCGCGTTTGCAAATAGACCTGACCCTGATCAGACGGTTCTTATAGGAGGAGATGCGTCTGCCCTGTTTACTTATGGAATTACATGGATCTAATTCTACAGTGTCTAACATGGTAAGAATGCGTGTATTCAAGCACCTTTACAATACTGCAGCTTATAAAATAGCCACGGTGTTATGATTTTCTTACATAACTACTCAGGGAAAGGGTTCACGTGCAGTTTTGAGGTTATGAGTAGGTTACGTCTGTGACAGACAGGTCCGTGTAGTATGAACCCTCTTTAACTCTTTTGGCGCCAAATTTAAAAGTATCGTCTGCAATAATTATTTCATATTAAATATAATTCTAAATTAAATAATAAAGGTAAATTAGTAAAACATTTGTTTTTAAAAACCTGTGTGATTGGGCTAAAATAATACAGAAAACAGTAAAGTCCCAGGTCAGATGCCGCCTTGAAAAGGCGGCAACTGACCTGGGACTGCACTGTTTTCAATGGTGCCAACAGGCGACATTGGCCCCAAAAGAGTTAACGTGTTGCCCTTCAACCTGTACAATGTAAAGTGTTGAAACGCGTCATGTTTGGGATGTGAAAGGTAGCAACGTGTGCAGAACTTAAAACAGACAGCAGGTTTAAAAAAGTGCGAGTCTGAGTTCATTCTCAAGTATCTGATTGGCTAGACTTTGAGCAGGCCCAAAATCTGACCAATCGGATGCTTTAGAATGAATGATCTCAGACTCGAGCTAAATTGTTTATAACCTCGCGGCCTTGTTTTCGTGTAACAGGGTCCAAATATTTGTAGGTCCAGGGTCCATGCTTACAAACTTTTTAAATGAGTCTGGGTTTGTTCTCAAGCTTTTGATTGGTCAGATTTGATCCAAAGGCTCAAATCTGACCAAGCAAAAATCAAAAACTTGAGAATTAACTCAGACTCAACTAAAAAGTTTTATAAGCATGGATACAGAACGGGCCTCGTTTATGAGCTTCTCGGACATCTAGCTATAAATTATCAACAACGTATAAAAATCAACTCTCCTTTTGTGGTTTGTCTCAGAATTTAATGTTGAGATTTGATGGTACAAATGAACATTAATTGAACCTGGTCACCTGGTCACATATACGGTTCTGCGTATCGGTGTAGCGTCTTTTCTGCGATATTAAAGAGATTGTTAGTGTTTATTCAGACTTTGTCTCACATTTGTAAGTACGGATTCTACAAGAAATTAGGTTAATAATGCTGACGGAATTGTTGTTACTTGTCGCTGCATTGTTGGTTAGTACCTGGGCCTTCCCTAACATGCCGTGGCAAACATATTTCATGTGGAGTAAGTACACACATTTATACTAGTATGACTCTTAACCCTTTCCCTGATGAATATTTATGGCAGAAAATATTGACATCATGAATATTTATTAGCAGAATGTTTTTATAATGTACATGTCGTTTTGTACACATACAGTTTTGGTATTGGTTGAAACTGTAGAGTCAGATCTATTATAATCTCATAAGCAAACAGAGTAGAACCCTAATCAGATCCAATCTGAGTCTTCTCTGTTTGCAAATGCACAAAAATGAATCTGTATGAGATAAAGGGTTAAAATATGCATGTACACGGATTGGAGCTAAGATGCCTACTGGTCTGTCAAAATATCTTATTTTTCAGTCAAACCCTATAGATCTATTGCTGTAACTTATTGCTGCAACTTATTGCTGCAACTTATTGGAATCACCTTTGGGAGACGATTCTAATGAGTTGCATCAAGGTGAAATATACACAATGCAGTTTTAATCAGGGTTCTAAATACACTTCTTAATTACTAGTCTGGTTATTATTGTATGTTACTGTGAAAAACCTATGGCAGCAAGAACTCGCTTATTCGAACACTAAACCAAGTATCATTATCTTGTCTTTAACCCTTTCGCTGCCAAACTCTGTCGTCTGCTAACTTTGTCGTCTGCTACAAATTTTCATTCTTTTGATTTTCTTCATTTTTTGTTTCAAAAACATAGTAACAGTAGCAAACAGTTTGGATCCTGATGAGACGCCGAGGTTCTCGGCGTCTCATCTGGATCCAAACTGTTTGCATAGGTAATCACAGATCCGGCACTGGCAGCGAAAGGGTTTAGCTATGTGGCAGCTTAATGCAGAGTGAAAGTCATGCAAAAAGTTCCTCTAGGAGCTTTCTAGAATGATTTTATCCCTACCTTTAGCAGCCATCTGCCTAATAGGCATCGATTACTAAATTTATTTTCGTCGTATCGAGTTTTACTGTATTAGTGAGTTTCCAAAGTTGTAGACTGACATTAACCGCCACGTTTCGTAACATTTTCCCTTATGCAAGCGCATTTTGACGCATCAGCAAACAGAGTAGACCCAGATCAGACGGCTCCTATATATAGGAGCCGTCTGATCAGGGTCTGCTCTGTTTGCTTATGATGTAACATAGATCTGATACAGCTTATGCCTTAGGCAAAATGTCCTGTATTCATATACCATTATAAAAATAATCTTATTAATATTCATGACGTCATTATTTCTCACATGAATATACAACAGGGAAAGGGTTAAACGGAGACGTATCTTGAATTACACTGTTTTCAGAGGAACAAACAACATACTGATACACGTACTCTGACAAGTGTCAAAGAGTACAGCTCCACAGCTAGATCCAGGATTCAATAAATAGTTTAACCCATTACCTCATAGGCTATTTTTAGATACAACCTCTTTGTATAAATCTACCGAAAAGGAGCATTAACCAGAGAAAAGGAAAAAAACAATTTTGTTGTTTGAAACCATTGTGATAGATTGAACATTTGCTCCTATAGGAGCAAATGTTCTATTTATCACAACGGTTTCACAAGGTGACTTTTACAGAGTCGTCAAAGGTCGTCAATATGAGGGAATGGGTTAAACCTTTACTCTATGAATATACATGGGAAACATAATGACACCATGAATGTAAATCAGGTCAAATTTTATGATAGGACGGGGCAGAAACTAGAAAACATATCTGTATTATATCATAAGCAAACAGAACAGACCCTGATCAGACGGTCCCTATATGAGCCGTCTGATCTTGGTCTACTCTGTTTGCAAAGGCATAGAAAGGCGTAATGTTTTATTATTATTGTCGAATATTTCTGTAAGAAATAATGACAGAGTGAATAATTATTAGCTGATTATTAGCTGATGTCTTGTAACGGCGTATAAACATGGTAAAAATGTGTACTCCTATCTGTATAATTTCATAAGCAAGCAGACCAGACCACGGTGCTCCTAAAGGCATCACCAAGTAAAAGGTAAACTACATGTATACACACAATATGCTAAGATATCGCTGGTTTGTTATTTTGACGTCTTGGTTGTGGGAAACGAGTGCACAAGTTTGCAAATAATGTTGATCAAGATCAGATGACCCCTAGAGGAACCCTCTGATCAGACTCTGCACTGTTTGTGATTCGAATAATCCTGCTACTGAGTGGGCCGTAGAGTTGAACACTGATACACTTATCCATTCTGAAAGTTCAGTGTTCAAACTTTTAAACAAACAATCATTACTTTGCCAAGATTGCAAAACAAGCTACAGTGGAGCCTGTCTTAACCCATTACCTCATAGGCTATTTTTAGATGCAACTACTTTGAATAAATCTACCGGAAAGGAGCATTAACTAGAGAAAAGGAAAATTTAAGAATTTTGTAGTATGAAACCATTGTGATAAATAGGGCATTTGCTCCTATATGAGGTGTCTTTTGCAGAGGTGTCAAAGGGCGACAATATGAGGGAATGGGTTAAGCGGCTATCAAAAAGTCTGATCATGGGTCTTTCAGTCAGGTGGTATTTTAAGGCAGGTCAAAAGTAATGCAAAATGCTCATATATGAGCTTTCTGGATTATTTTTGCCCTGCATTAAGCAACCACCCGCTTTTAAGACTTCTATATTAAATAAATGAATGACCGCTATTGTATCTTTATTTTTCTTCCAGATAACATGAACGACAACGATTACTACGATAATTATGACGGTGGAATGGGATTTAACTATTTCGATTGACATCGACATCGGCTGTTTAAGAGGTAATTATAGGAATATCTAATTAAATTATGAATATTTTCAACAAAATAATGAATATTCACAATACAATGTCGACAATAAAATGTTGATAATGTTAACAATGAAATGTTGATAATGTTGACAATAAAAGGTTGAATATTTGCATGTTGGTCTTTGGGAAGATTTGTCTCCGGCGCTTTCCAACAGTGTAGAACAAGATCAACCAATGTGTCAAGGACGCGAGTTGATCAGCGTCTGCATCCGTCTAATGCTGCTATACGTATTGTATCACTTTACACCATAAATACGCCCTTTTCAATCACAATTTCTTAGTACCCTTTGCAAACAGTTAAGATCAAGAACCGTGAGATTTTTACCTTCACGCAGTATGAATGATATACAAGTGTACAAGAAGAATAATGTGAACTACAGCAGACATTGTTAGAGTATAAGACGCTTGTTTTTAGTGTAAGGCGCTTGTTTTTGTGTAAGGCGCTTACTTAGCGTGCAAAGAGTCATTCGAGCTGCTGACAATAGCAAAGACATGAATGGGTTATGAGCTTGTATGTGAGCCTATTGTGATGGATTGGTCCGAGGCAACCCTTGCCATGCTGAACAAAAAATATCTACTTAACCCACACCTGCTGTAGGTTTTACTTACTTCCGATGTGATTAAGCTTGTCCGAGTGTCAAATTACTTGGTTTTTGATTAAATACCGAGAGACGCGCATTTTGATCTAGATCTGTTTACAAATGTCAGTTTGGTCGCACTTAACCCATGCCCTCATAGTGACGACTTTTGACGACTCTGTAAAAAAACCATTGTGATAAATAGAGCATTTGCTCCTATAGGAGCAAATGCTCTATTTATCACAATGGTTTCAAACCATAAAATTCTAAAATTTTCCTTTCCTCTAGTTAATGCTCCTTTTCGGTAGATTTATTGAAAGAGATTGTATCTAAAAATATGAGGTAATGGGTTAATGTACTAGGAGTTAACTAATTACCGTTGATGATGTATGTAGCATACCTTGAAAAAAATATAAACACATTAAATCTTCGAATCATATTTATCTGTTGCAGATGGCTGCTTAACCCTTTCACTGTTCTATCTTTATTCCAAAGTCCACTACCTATTGAATATTCATTAAAAATAGTTATAAAGGAATATGCAAGGTGGAAAAGTGTAGCTATTTTAGAAAGCAAAGAAACAGATTGATCAAATTCTATTAGCAAACAGAGCTGACCCTGATCAGACGGCTTCTCTAGGAGCCGTCTGATCTGGGTCTACTCTGTTTGCAAATTCGCGAAAACACGTTTATATGAGGGGAAGGATTAAAAACCAAGAGACTCGGAGTTTCATCTAGATCAAAGCTGTTTGCAAAGTCAGTTTTGGTTGCGCTTAACAGATTAGGAGTTAATAAATTACCGTTGATGATGTATGTAGCATACCTTGAAAAATAAATTACAAACACATTAAATCTTCGAATCATATTTATCTGTTGCAGATGGCTGCTTAACCCTTTCTTCTGTTTTATTTCAAATTTCAATACCTACTGAATATTCATGGAGAAAATAGTTATAATGAAATATGGAAGGTGGAACATTGTAGCCATTTAGAAACAGATTTAAACAGATCTATCAAATTCT